>JAXIVJ010001809.1:0-65000 GCA_036785665.1 Chirona hameri
TGCGAAATGACAGTAAAAGTGTGTTTACGTCATGTCAGGGGGATCGTCAAAAGCTGTGACCGGGTGAATGTGTGTGTAGGACGGTAGCCGGTCCCGATGTTTGTGTGAGAGTTGGGACCGGGTGAAAGAGTTGGGACCGGGTGAATGTGTGTGTAGGACGGTAGCCGGTCCCGATGTTTGTGTGAGAGTTGGGACCGGGTGAAAGAGTTGGGACCGGGTGAATGTGTGTGTAGGACGGTAGCCGGTCCCGATGTTTGTGTGAGAGTTGGGACCGGGTGAAAGAGTTGGGACCGGGTGAATGTGTGTGTAGGACGGTAGCCGGTCCCGATGTTTGTGTGAGAGTTGGGACCGGGTGAAAGAGTTGGGACCGGGTGAATGTTTGTGTAGGACGGTAGCCGGTCCCGATGTTTGTGTGGGAGTTGGGACCGGGTGAAAGAGTTGGGACCGGGTGAATGTTTGTGTAGGACGGTAGCCGATCCCGATGTTTGTGTGAGAGTTGGGACCGGGTGAAAGAGTTGGGACCGGGTGAATGTTTGTGTAGGACGGTAGCCGGTCCCGATGTTTGTGTGGGAGTTGGGACCGGGTGAAAGAGTTGGGACCGGGTGAATGTTTGTGTAGGACGGTAGCCGGTCCCGATGTTTGTGTGGGAGTTGGGACCGGGTGAAAGAGTTGGGACCGGGTGAATGTGTGTGTAGGACGGTAGCCGGTCCCGATGTTTGTGTGGGAGTTGGGACCGGGTGAAAGAGTTGGGACCGGGTGAATGTGTGTGTAGGACGGTAGCCGGTCCCGATGTTTGTGTGAGAGTTGGGACCGGGTGAAAGAGTTGGGACCGGGTGAATGTTTGTGTAGGACGGTAGCCGGTCCCGATGTTTGTGTGAGAGTTGGGACCGGGTGAAAGAGTTGGGACCGGGTGAATGTTTGTTAGGACGGTAGCCGGTCCCGATGTTTGTGTGGGAGTTGGGACCGGGTGCATGTGTGTGTAGGACGGTAGCCGGTCCCGATGTTTGTTAGGACGGTAGCCGGTCCCGATGTTATAAAAATATTTTTTGGTTTTCCTTGTGTTATTTGATACTAATATGAGCATGAGGTTACACTTCATTACACTTTTTATAACTACAGTTATCTATGCCACACGAACTAAGTGCCGGCCATCCGCTATCACACCTCAGCTAATAACGTGGAACGCATCACACGAGCTAAGGCAGTGAAGTCGGGATTTTTGACGGCCGAATCTGCAGTAACATGTTCACCATCCGCCGTGTCTATGGCGCCCAACAATCGGTCCCTGCTGGCGCCCAACAATCGGTCCCTGCTGGCGCCCAACAATCGGTCCCTGCTGGCGCCCAACAATCGGTCCCTGCTGGCGCCCAACAATCGGTCCCTGCTGGCGCCCAACAATCGGTCCCTGCTGGCGCCCAACAATCGGTCCCTGCTGGCGCCCAACAATCGGTCCCTGCTGGCGCCCAACAATCGGTCCCTGCTGGCGCCCAACAATCGGTCCCTGCTGGCGCCCAACAATCGGTCCCTGCTGGCGCCCAACAATCGGTCCCTGCTGGCGCCCAACAATCGGTCCCTGCTGGCGCCCAACAATCGGTCCCTGCTGGCGCCCAACAATCGGTCCCTGCTGGCGCCCAACAATCGGTCCCTGCTGGCGCCCAACAATCGGTCCCTGCTGGCGCCCAACAATCGGTCCCTGCTGGCGCCCAACAATCGGTCCCTGCTGGCGCCCAACAATCGGTCCCTGCTGGCGCCCAACAATCGGTCCCTGCTGGCGCCCAACAATCGGTCCCTGCTGGCGCCCAACAATCGGTCCCTGCTGGCGCCCAACAATCGGTCCCTGCTGGCGCCCAACAATCGGTCCCTGCTGGCGCCCAACAATCGGTCCCTGCTGGCGCCCAACAATCGGTCCCTGCTGGCGCCCAACAATCGGTCCCTGCTGGCGCCCAACAATCGGTCCCTGCTGGCGCCCAACAATCGGTCCCTGCTGGCGCCCAACAATCGGTCCCTGCTGGCGCCCAACAATCGGTCCCTGCTGGCGCCCAACAATCGGTCCCTGCTGGCGCCCAACAATCGGTCCCTGCTGGCGCCCAACAATCGGTCCCTGCTGGCGCCCAACAATCGGTCCCTGCTGGCGCCCAACAATCGGTCCCTGCTGGCGCCCAACAATCGGTCCCTGCTGGCGCCCAACAATCGGTCCCTGCTGGCGCCCAACAATCGGTCCCTGCTGGCGCCCAACAATCGGTCCCTGCTGGCGCCCAACAATCGGTCCCTGCTGGCGCCCAACAATCGGTCCCTGCTGGCGCCCAACAATCGGTCCCTGCTGGCGCCCAACAATCGGTCCCTGCTGGCGCCCAACAATCGGTCCCTGCTGGCGCCCAACAATCGGTCCCTGCTGGCGCCCAACAATCGGTCCCTGCTGGCGCCCAACAATCGGTCCCTGCTGGCGCCCAACAATCGGTCCCTGCTGGCGCCCAACAATCGGTCCCTGCTGGCGCCCAACAATCGGTCCCTGCTGGCGCCCAACAATCGGTCCCTGCTGGCGCCCAACAATCGGTCCCTGCTGGCGCCCAACAATCGGTCCCTGCTGGCGCCCAACAATCGGTCCCTGCTGGCGCCCAACAATCGGTCCCTGCTGGCGCCCAACAATCGGTCCCTGCTGGCGCCCAACAATCGGTCCCTGCTGGCGCCCAACAATCGGTCCCTGCTGGCGCCCAACAATCGGTCCCTGCTGGCGCCCAACAATCGGTCCCTGCTGGCGCCCAACAATCGGTCCCTGCTGGCGCCCAACAATCGGTCCCTGCTGGCGCCCAACAATCGGTCCCTGCTGGCGCCCAACAATCGGTCCCTGCTGGCGCCCAACAATCGGTCCCTGCTGGCGCCCAACAATCGGTCCCTGCTGGCGCCCAACAATCGGTCCCTGCTGGCGCCCAACAATCGGTCCCTGCTGGCGCCCAACAATCGGTCCCTGCTGGCGCCCAACAATCGGTCCCTGCTGGCGCCCAACAATCGGTCCCTGCTGGCGCCCAACAATCGGTCCCTGCTGGCGCCCAACAATCGGTCCCTGCTGGCGCCGAACAATCGGTCCCTGCTGGCGCCCAACAATCGGTCCCTGCTGGCGCCCAACAATCGGTCCCTGCTGGCGCCCAACAATCGGTCCCTGCTGGCGCCCAACAATCGCATCACGTGTATCGTTACCGTGTATCGTTACCGTGTATCGTTACCGTGTATCGTTACTGTGTATCGTTACCGTGTATCGTTACCGTGTATCGTTACTGTGCATCGTTACCGTGTATCGTTACTGTGTATCGTTACCGTGTATCGTTACCGTGTATCGTTACCGTGTATCGTTACTGTGTATCGTTACTGTGTATCGTTACCGTGTATCGTTACCGTGTATCGTTACCGTGTATCGTTACCGTGTATCGTTACCGTGTATCGTTATTGTGTATCGTTACTGTGTATCGTTACTGTGTATCGTTACTGTGTATCGTTACCGTGTATCGTTACTGTGTATCGTTACCGTGTATCGTTACCGTGTATCGTTACCGTGTATCGTTACTGTGTATCGTTACCGTGTATCGTTACCGTGTATCGTTACTGTGCATCGTTACCGTGTATCGTTACTGTGTATCGTTACCGTGTATCGTTACCGTGTATCGTTACCGTGTATCGTTACCGTGTATCGTTACCGTGTATCGTTACCGTGTATCGTTACTGTGTATCGTTACCGTGTATCGTTACCGTGTATCGTTACCGTGTATCGTTACCGTGTATCGTTACCGTGTATCGTTACCGTGTATCGTTACCGTGTATCGTTACTGTGTATCGTTACCGTGTATCGTTACCGTGTATCGTTACCGTGTATCGTTACCGTGTATCGTTACCGTGTATCGTTACCGTGTATCGTTGCCGTGTATCGTTACCGTGTATCGTTACCGTGTATCGTTACCGTGTATCGTTACCGTGTATCGTTACCGTGTATCGTTACCGTGTATCGTTACTGTGCATCGTTACTGTGTATCGTTACCGTGTATCGTTACTGTGTATCGTTACCGTGTATCGTTACCGTGTATCGTTACCGTGTATCGTTACCGTGTATCGTTACTGTGTATCGTTACCGTGTATCGTTACCGTGTATCGTTACCGTGTATCGTTACTGTGTATCGTTACCGTGTATCGTTACCGTGTATCGTTACCGTGTATCGTTGCCGTGTATCGTTACCGTGTATCGTTACTGTGCATCGTTACTGTGTATCGTTACCGTGTATCGTTACTGTGTATCGTTACCGTGTATCGTTACCGTGTATCGTTACCGTGTATCGTTACCGTGTATCGTTACTGTGTATCGTTACCGTGTATCGTTACTGTGTATCGTTACCGTGTATCGTTACTGTGTATCGTTACCGTGTATCGTTACTGTGCATCGTTACTGTGTATCGTTACCGTGTATCGTTACTGTGTATCGTTACCGTGTATCGTTACCGTGTATCGTTACCGTGTATCGTTACCGTGTATCGTTACCGTGTATCGTTACTGTGTATCGTTACTGTGTATCGTTACCGTGTATCGTTACCGTGTATCGTTACCGTGTATCGTTACCGTGTATCGTTACTGTGTATCGTTACTGTGTATCGTTACCGTGTATCGTTACCGTGTATCGTTACCGTGTATCGTTACCGTGTATCGTTACCGTGTATCGTTACCGTGTATCGTTACCGTGTATCGTTACCGTGTATCGTTACCGTGTATCGTTACCGTGTATCGTTACCGTGTATCGTTACTGTGTATCGTTACCGTGTATCGTTACTGTGCATCGTTACCGTGTATCGTTACCGTATATCGTTACCGTGTATCGTTACCGTGTATCGTTACCGTGTATCGTTACCGTGTATCGTTACCGTGTATCGTTACTGTGTATCGTTACCGTGTATCGTTACCGTGTATCGTTACCGTGTATCGTTACTGTGTATCGTTACCGTGTATCGTTACCGTGTATCGTTACCGTGTATCGTTACCGTGTATCGTTACCGTGTATCGTTACTGTGTATCGTTACCGTGTATCGTTACCGTGTATCGTTACCGTGTATCGTTACCGTGTATCGTTACCGTGTATCGTTACTGTGTATCGTTACTGTGTATCGTTACCGTGTATCGTTACTGTGTATCGTTACCGTGTATCGTTACCGTGTATCGTTACCGTGTATCGTTACCGTGTATCGTTACCGTGTATCGTTACCGTGTATCGTTACCGTGTATCGTTACCGTGTATCGTTACCGTGTATCGTTACCGTGTATCGTTACCGTGTATCGTTACCGTGTATCGTTACTGTGTATCGTTACTGTGTATCGTTACTGTGTATCGTTACCGTGTATCGTTACCGTGTATCGTTACCGTGTATCGTTACCGTGTATCGTTACCGTGTATCGTTACCGTGTATCGTTACCGTGTATCGTTACCGTGTATCGTTACCGTGTATCGTTACCGTGTATCGTTACTGTGCATCGTTACTGTGTATCGTTACCGTGTATCGTTACTGTGTATCGTTACCGTGTATCGTTACCGTGTATCGTTACCGTGTATCGTTACCGTGTATCGTTACTGTGTATCGTTACCGTGTATCGTTACCGTGTATCGTTACTGTGTATCGTTACCGTGTATCGTTACCGTGTATCGTTACCGTGTATCGTTACCGTGTATCGTTACTGTGTATCGTTACCGTGTATCGTTACCGTGTATCGTTACCGTGTATCGTTACCGTGTATCGTTACCGTGTATCGTTACCGTGTATCGTTACCGTGTATCGTTACCGTGTATCGTTACCGTGTATCGTTACCGTGTATCGTTACCGTGTATCGTTACCGTGTATCGTTACCGTGTATCGTTACTGTGTATCGTTACCGTGTATCGTTACCGTGTATCGTTACCGTGTATCGTTACCGTGTATCGTTACCTTGTATCGTTACTGTGTATCGTTACCGTGTATCGTTACCGTGTATCGTTACCGTGTATCGTTACCGTGTATCGTTACCGTGTATCGTTACTGTGTATCGTTACTGTGTATCGTTACCGTGTATCGTTACCGTGTATCGTTACCGTGTATCGTTACCGTGTATCGTTACCGTGTATCGTTACCGTGTATCGTTACCGTGTATCGTTACCGCGTATCGTTACCGTGTATCGTTACCGTGTATCGTTACTGTGTATCGTTACTGTGTATCGTTACCGTGTATCGTTACTGTGTATCGTTACCGTGTATCGTTACCGTGTATCGTTACCGTGTATCGTTACCGTGTATCGTTACTGTGTATCGTTACTGTGTATCGTTACCGTGTATCGTTACCGTGTATCGTTACCGTGTATCGTTACCGTGTATCGTTACCGTGTATCGTTACCGTGTATCGTTACCGTGTATCGTTACTGTGTATCGTTACCGTGTATCGTTACCGTGTATCGTTACTGTGTATCGTTACCGTGTATCGTTACCGTGTATCGTTACCGTGTATCGTTACCGTGTATCGTTACCGTGTATCGTTACTGTGTATCGTTACCGTGTATCGTTACTGTGTATCGTTACTGTGCATCGTTACCGTGTATCGTTACCGTGTATCGTTACCGTGTATCGTTACTGTGTATCGTTACTGTGTATCGTTACCGTGTATCGTTACCGTGTATCGTTACCGTGTATCGTTACCGTGTATCGTTACCGTGTATCGTTACCGTGTATCGTTACTGTGCATCGTTACTGTGTATCGTTACTGTGTATCGTTACTGTGTATCGTTACTGTGTATCGTTACCGTGTATCGTTACCGTGTATCGTTACCGTGTATCGTTACCGTGTATCGTTACCGTGTATCGTTACCGTGTATCGTTACTGTGTATCGTTACCGTGTATCGTTACCGTGTATCGTTACCGTGTATCGTTACCGTGTATCGTTACCGTGTATCGTTACCGTGTATCGTTACCGTATATCGTTACCGTGTATCGTTACCGTGTATCGTTACTGTGTATCGTTACCGTGTATCGTTACCGTGTATCGTTACCGTGTATCGTTACCGTGTATCGTTACCGTGTATCGTTACTGTGCATCGTTACCGTGTATCGTTACCGTGTATCGTTACCGTGTATCGTTACCGTGTATCGTTACCGTGTATCGTTACCGTGTATCGTTACCGTGTATCGTTACCGTGTATCGTTACCGTGTATCGTTACCGTGTATCGTTACTGTGTATCGTTACCGTGTATCGTTACCGTGTATCGTTACCGTGTATCGTTACCGTGTATCGTTACCGTGTATCGTTATCGTGTATCGTTACCGTGTATCGTTACCGTGTATCGTTACCGTGTATCGTTACCGTGTATCGTTACCGTGTATCGTTACCGTGTATCGTTACCGTGTATCGTTACTGTGTATCGTTACCGTGTATCGTTACCGTGTATCGTTACCGTGTATCGTTACTGTGTATCGTTACCGTGTATCGTTACTGTGTATCGTTACCGTGTATCGTTACCGTGTATCGTTACCGTGTATCGTTACCGTGTATCGTTACCGTGTATCGTTACTGTGTATCGTTACTGTGTATCGTTACCGTGTATCGTTACCGTGTATCGTTACCGTGTATCGTTACCGTGTATCGTTACCGTGTATCGTTACCGTGTATCGTTACCGTGTATCGTTACCGTGTATCGTTACTGTGTATCGTTACCGTGTATCGTTACCGTGTATCGTTACCGTGTATCGTTACCGTGTATCGTTACCGTGTATCGTTACCGTGTATCGTTACCGTGTATCGTTACTGTGCATCGTTACTGTGTATCGTTACTGTGTATCGTTACTGTGTATCGTTACCGTGTATCGTTACCGTGTATCGTTACCGTGTATCGTTACCGTGTATCGTTACTGTGCATCGTTACCGTGTATCGTTGCTGTGTATCGTTACCGTGTATCGTTGCTGTGTATCGTTACCGTGTATCGTTACCGTGTATCGTTACCGTGTATCGTTACCGTGTATCGTTACTGTGTATCGTTACCGTGTATCGTTACCGTGTATCGTTACCGTGTATCGTTACCGTGTATCGTTACTGTGCATCGTTACCGTGTATCGTTACCGTGTATCGTTACCGTGTATCGTTACCGTGTATCGTTACCGTGTATCGTTACCGTGTATCGTTACCGTGTATCGTTACCGTGTATCGTTACCGTGTATCGTTACCGTGTATCGTTACCGTGTATCGTTACCGTGTATCGTTACCGTGTATCGTTGCTGTGTATCGTTACCGTGTATCGTTACCGTGTATCGTTACCGTGTATCGTTACCGTGTATCGTTACCGTGTATCGTTACCGTGTATCGTTACCGTGTATCGTTACTGTGTATCGTTACCGTGTATCGTTACCGTGTATCGTTACCGTGTATCGTTACCGTGTATCGTTACTGTGTATCGTTACTGTGTATCGTTACTGTGTATCGTTACTGTGTATCGTTACCGTGTATCGTTACCGTGTATCGTTACCGTGTATCGTTACCGTGTATCGTTACCGTGTATCGTTACCGTGTATCGTTACCGTGTATCGTTACCGTGTATCGTTACCGTGTATCGTTACCGTGTATCGTTACCGTGTATCGTTACCGTGTATCGTTACTGTGTATCGTTACCGTGTATCGTTACCGTGTATCGTTACCGTGTATCGTTACCGTGTATCGTTACTGTGTATCGTTACTGTGTATCGTTACTGTGTATCGTTACCGTGTATCGTTACCGTGTATCGTTACCGTGTATCGTTACCGTGTATCGTTACCGTGTATCGTTACCGTGTATCGTTATCGTGTATCGTTACCGTGTATCGTTACCGTGTATCGTTACCGTGTATCGTTACCGTGTATCGTTACTGTGTATCGTTACTGTGTATCGTTACTGTGCATCGTTACCGTGTATCGTTACCGTGTATCGTTACCGTGTATCGTTATCGTGTATCGTTACTGTGTATCGTTACCGTGTATCGTTACTGTGTATCGTTACTGTGTATCGTTACCGTGTATCGTTACCGTGTATCGTTACTGTGTATCGTTACTGTGTATCGTTACCGTGTATCGTTACCGTGTATCGTTACTGTGTATCGTTACCGTGTATCGTTACTGTGTATCGTTACTGTGTATCGTTACCGTGTATCGTTACCGTGTATCGTTACTGTGTATCGTTACCGTGTATCGTTACTGTGTATCGTTACCGTGTATCGTTACTGTGTATCGTTACTGTGTATCGTTACCGTGTATCGTTACCGTGTATCGTTACTGTGTATCGTTACCGTGTATCGTTTACGATTGCGCTCATGATGTGCGACCCAAATCCCACTCAGTTGAATAAAGCGGTGTTGCTGAAATGTCTGAAATGTCTGAAATTGTACGTTGTCGGGTTTAGGAGCAGCGGTCGCCGACGCATGACCTTGTCTTGCCTATGGTGGTAATGGTGGTGGTAATTGCGCGACTTGCTGCCACGACCCACCGGCCTCGCGCTCGGCCGTCGCCAGCTGATCCGCCCGGTCACATGAACCCCTGCGGCTAGCGAGGGACGGCTACGGGGGTCTCTGGCATGTCCTGTTTAACTCAAAACAAGGCTTTTAACATAGGAAATAACGCTTGATTAGGAATATCTCGCTCAGTTCCAGACACACATTAACCCTGTTCCCTGCGGGTGGCCAGAATTGCGTTAACCTGCGGGGCGGATTCTGCCCCCCCCCCCCCCCGAGAGATCTCGATAACCGCTCGATCGATTTCGATGGGAGAAAGACCATTCTACTTGTCATAAATATATATTTATTTATAGACCCTGATATTTATTTTTTGTTCAAAAATGGGGGCCAGGGGGCAAATAAAAATGCATTTTGGGTGTGGTTTTTTAAAGGTCGTGGTCATGTGGTTTGACCGATTTTCATGGAACAAACCTTTTTGAGCTTGAAATGTGCAGGTCTTAAATATATCTAAAGACAAGTTCCAAAATGACAAATATAAGGCGTATTCAGGGGATATAAAGTGGGATGATTTTCTGATAAATATTTAAATATGTTAACTTGCTAATTTGAGAGTGGAGCAAACACATGTTTCGATGGTTCTTTTCTATGTCGCATACATCTTTTCACACACTTAGTTTATCTTAGATAGGGTGAATGCACTGTTCCAAGCAATGGCGCACTCAGGACGGTATGTGGGGGAGGCGTGTTGCTAAAAATATCTAGTTAATTTGCAGTTACGGCACTTCGGGGCTTTTTAGTGACAAAAATGCACTATCAGATTGATTATAATGTACAGCGATGTTACATGCAACAAAAAAACTGTGTTAGTAACTGCACCAGTACCGCCTCCCATGTCCTGTCCTGTACCTGAGTACGCCTCTGCCAAAAATATGTGCAATCCAAGTATTTATGATGCTGTGAAAATATATCCGACACATGTATTGTACCGCAAAATACGAAGGACCTATGCGCCACACAATCGCATTCGTAACCATGCAAGCGTGACAGATTGCCTCCCAAAAACAAAGGCCTGGCACCGCCTCTGCAGGGCCGAATTTGTTCAAATTTCGGCACAACACGTGTTCATCAATTACAGGAAAAGGCACAAAGTGTCAATGCGCTGGGCGCAACGGTTTAGGAGGGGCAAGCGAAAAATCACCAGGGGGGGGGGCAGAATCGCCAGATTCGCAGGGAATATGGATAAGGACGCTTCACTGGTATTAATGGGAATGGGTCACCTTGAAGAGAAAAAAAAATGCTTTCATTTGGCTATACGGGGTATTTTGAACTGAAAAACGAATATGACAATTGTTTGGACGATTATGATTATATGGATATTAGGGTGACCCGTTTAGCAACATTTGTGTCGAATACTCCATGTCTGGGCATCATTCGACGGGGAAAGCGTTCTGAGTAAGATGGAACCAAATTTGATCACAATTTCGACAAATTCGCGAGCGCGCCTCGACACCAAAGTGGTCAATGTTTTGTAATTGTTGCCCTATGTATCCGCTACAAGGCGACAGGTGATATTGGTCGCGCTATATGTCACACTGTGGGGAGACTGATCGGTGACATCTACGCATGCCAGGTTTCACTTCAATCGATGCAATGGTTTGGCCACAGGAGGACCAAAACCGCCACTGATCTGGCATACTTTGCATTGCTGTCCATAGATGGCAGCACTGTCGCGGACCATTGAATCGCCTCGGTGTCCGGGATCTCCGTCGTTTTTCGGTGGCTTAAGTTGCATGGATCGGTTTGTAGGTGGTACCCGAGCAGCTTAATATTGCGCCGGGAATACGATATGCCGATACGCTCCATGCTTGCCGGAGGTGTGCTATTCATGGCAGCATTGCGCAATTTCATCACGCCAGAGAAAGCGACGACTAACTCAGTTGAATATATATATATATATATATATATATATATATATATATATATATATATATATATATATATATTCACAGTTTTGCATGTTTAAATGGTATTTAAACAAGCGTTAGATTATTTATGCACGCGAGCATAAATGATCTTACGAGTGTTTACATGGCATTTAAACCCGCGCGGCGCTGGGGGGGGGGGGTAAATTTACCCCCCCCCCCCGGATTTTCTCAATAACTTGGAAACTATGACAGATATCGAAGTGAAACTTTCGGTACCTTATGCTGCATCAATTATAAGTCTTCTATTAAAATTTTATTGAAATTGGTGAAGTAGTTTGGGAGGTAATGACGGTTTACAGTGACGTCACGTCATGCCGTTTTTGGTGGATTTTTTTTAATGTTTGTAAAATCGTAGAAAATAGAATTGTGATGCAATTTGCGAATACAAAAGTCGAAAGAAAGGAAATAACTTTCTCTTCCAAATGGCTATCTCGGATTTACTAAATGTTTGTTTTTTTACCCCCAAAAAAATCGAACTTTTTTTTCGGAAGAATTTCCACAAAAGTATTTTTTTTTAAACATTAAAAAACGGAAGATGTATTAGAGAACCAAGTATAGACCAAAACCAAACCACAACAAAAAACATGGACCAAACCAAATTTCAAAGCAATAACTTTATTTTTACTGACTTATAATTATTGCTTGAAAGCTTTCAAGCTCGCCATCTCAAGGCGGCGCTTGGACTGCCACCTCAGGCCCACCATTCAGCCCTACTTGCGGCACTGGAGTGCCAAGCATCCAGGAGACCCAGAGATGCATGTTTTTTCGCGGGTTTTGCAATGTCTTTAAGTCAGAGCACAGGCTGTCCAGAGCCATGACGCGAGGCTTAGCCGTGCTAGCTGTCGACTCTTCCCAGCTGGATGGATCGTTTCTGGGGCTCGTGCATAGCATGTGTAATTATAATTTTGAAAATGTTCTGTCTGGCCTCGGGGAACATCGACCCAGAAATGATCCATCCGCAGTCAGAGCCTGATGGAGTCGTTGACTCACTCCGTTGTTTGGCATCGTGCACAGATAAAACTGCCCGTCATCTGTTGCGCCTTATGGTGATGCCATGGTATTAGGTAATATATGGCGATGCCGACCTTTTAGCCTTGATGTGGTCTCTTGGGATATTGATGCTGTACTGTACAATATCGTGATGCTCTGTTGTTGTGCAATGATGGGTGTGCGCACTGGCCACTGGTCTTGGAATTTGTCACTACATGTGATGCAAAATAAACGTGATGATGATGATATGGCTCCCAAGGTATAAGTAACTCATGACGTCATTTTTTTATGTTACGTTGTTTGTCTTTTAGTGACCAGATACAGACAAATAAATGCCACCGCTGTATGTCTGAGACAAAGCTGGTCTAGAAACATGCGTTTTTTGTTTATATTAATACATTTCCAATTGTGTCCTTTTTGTGACCACCTTGTCCTGAGAGCCATTATATGGGGTCAGGTTGTGAAAGTGGCTGCTACTATCGAATTATATGTGTAAAGTAACCCATATAACATGTCTCATGACTTTCGTAGACCTGTGACCTTTTGTGACCTGACCTTGACCTTTGCTTCCAATTTTGCTTATGCGGGAGATGCATTATACATTTGAGCGCACTTTGCGAGATATTAGTCACAATCTAAGGCTTTGGATAGAAAGTATGGCCCAAAAACCCAAATACCTCAATTTTAACATTTTACCTGACTTGACCTGACATGTGACCTTATGTTAATAATTTCGGGTATGCGTTTTATTCTTCTCACTGAGAGCTTTCGATCGCCGCCCTGCGCGTCTCGCTGCGGTCATTGGTTCGGAAGATACGAGGGGAGGTAAAATTTACCCCCCCTCCAGCACCGCGCGTTCGGCTGGAGACCCCAGCGCCGCGCGGGTTAAATATGCAAGAATGTAATTAAAATTTATTTAAATATAGTTTAATTTACTTTAACTTAAAGCTCACTTTAATTCACTCCAATGCCACAGACATAGCATACCCAATGCGTATCCATTTGAAGTCTTGAAATGAAATACTGATTCCAACTGTTTCTGACTCAAATCTCGACGAAAATATATATTTATTCACAGTTTTGCATGTTTAAAAATGTCATTTAAACATGCAAAACTGTGAGTAAAATGTATTTAAATATACTGACGCAAATCTCGACGAAAAATGTAGTGTTCTAAAAATCACGTGCTGAGTATCAGTTGATTTCCCCATCCGATTCCTCCGATTTAATCATGCTAAATTCCCAGAGAATGCACCGGGAAATATATTTAAATGCACATTAGGTCGCCACATCATATTTCTCAAATATTAAACGAAATTTTATATCGGCGCTTGCATTCAGAGTGCGGTGACAACATGGCTCTGCCGGCCTGGCCGTTCAGTGCCCACTTGCCTTTTAGGTGCCCACTTACCACTTATAACCTGCCTAGTGCCTATAGTGTCTTGTACCCAGTGACTGGGATCTGTCCAGGGTTGCGCTTCTTGGCAGCTATCTTGTTGAGCGAATGTCCATCCTGACGCCTGTCGCCGAAGATCTGGGAAGCTGCCTCCGTCGTCAACCTGACGGCCCGTTCGGTAGACTGGGTGTGGCACGGCACGCCGGTCCGGAGTGGCTCAGCTGACTGATCAACTGTCCAGCTCGCTGTCTGACATCTTCATGGTGAGCGCGCAGAGTAGGCTCCCGCGTGTGTACATTTGGCATGGTCGTCAGCAGGGTAGAAATGAAAAATTCCGGATTTCGAACATTGCGAGGGTGGATTAGTATGCAGTAAGCGATTCTGAACAACTTTTTTATCTTCGGTTTTTGGACTTGATTAATTCCTGACTGCCTTAAATCCATTTTTCGGCAACATGTTCGGGCGGCCATGACCGACAGCGCCACAGTAGACAACACGGACATTGGAAACGGCAATCATGTACTATTGCACGTACACTACTGATGAGATCAAGCTGAATCCTTCCATGCACGACCGACAGTCATTCCAAAAGACATTTCGGTTTCTGAACTCGAATCATGATGCATAAACGAAAGCCAACAGACCCGAATACGGCTCGTGCACACCCCCCGGTTCAACTAGCGAGACGAACAACTGCAATTTAGATATATCAGGGACCAATCCGGCCTCCACCTTCAGAGGTCCCTCTCCTTCCTCCAGAGGGCCCACTCTGACCTCCAGAGGGCCCAATCTGACCTCTATATGACCCATTTTGACCTCCAGAAGGCTCCTTGGGATACCATTGCACCCCCTCTGACTCCCAGAGAGCCCACTCTGACCTCCCGAGGGCCCACTCCGGCTTCCGGATGGCCCCTCTGGCTTCCAGAGGGCCCACTCTGGCATCAAGATGGCCCCTATGGATACTAATTGACCCCCTCTGGCTTCCAGTGGGCCCACTCTGACCTTCAAATGGACCACTCTGGCCTCCAGGGGGGGGGGGGGCACTCTGGCCTTCAGAGGGTTCATCTGGCTTCACGACGGCCACTCTCGCTTTCAGAGGGCTCATTCTGACCTCCAGAGGGCCTCCTCCGGCTTCCAGAGGGCCCCATGTGGCATCTAGAGGGCATGATCTGACCTCCAGAGGTCCCACTCCGGCATCCACCTCCAGAGGGTCCACCGCTGCCGCCTGAGCCCCACTTCAGCCTCCAGATGGCCAACTCTGACCTCCAGATGGCCCTCTCTGGCCTCCAGTGTGCCACTATGGCCTTCATATGGCGGAGGCTGCTTTTCCAGCCTCCATAGGGCCCCTCTGGATATCATGGGGCCCCTATGGCGTCCAAAGGCCCACTCTGGCCTACAGGAGGACCACCACTCTGACCTCCAGAGGGATCACACTCACCACCATATGACCCGTCTGTATTCCAGAGGATCCTATCTGGATTCCAGGGGCCCACTCTGACCTACACAGGGCCCGCTGTGGCCTCCAGAGGGAACCCTGTCCTCCATAGGGCCCACTCCGACCGCTAGAGGACCCACTCCCGCCTCCAGGGGGCCACTCTGGCAACCAGAGGGCCCTCTCCTACCTTCAGAGGGTCCACTCTGGCCTCGAGAGGGCTCACTTTGGCCTCCGGTTGGCCATTCTGGCTCCCAGTGGGCCTCTGGCCTCCAGAGGGCCCTTTCCAACCTCCAGAGGTCCCACTCTGACCTGAACCCCAGGCGGGCCCACCTGGGCTCCAAGTGACGGGGGGGGGCAAAAGATATATTGGCCCCCTTCATGGGCCGGGGGGCATGACCCGCATGGCCCCCTTGCGACCGCCACTGGTCCAGGGGCCATCTGTCGGTCTCAGGGGCTCCCTGTCGGTCTCAGGGGCTCTATGTCGGTCTCAGGGGCTCTCTGTCGGTCTGAGGTGGGTGTTGTCGTATGGTCGGTATGTATCTATGGTATGGGGCCTGAGGGGCCCTCTGTCGGCCTGAGGAGACCCTCTGGCGGCCTGAGAGGTCCTCTGGCCGCTTGATGTGGCCCTCTCAGCATGAGGGGCCCCATGTCGGCCTGAGGGGGCCCTCTGTCGGCCTGACGGGCCCTCTGTTGGCCCGTGGGGGCCTTCGGTCAGCTTGAGGGGCATTCGTTTGGCTTGAGAGACCTCAGTCGGCCTAAGGGGCTCTAGGTCAGCTTACGGGGCCCTAAGTGTGCATCTGCATATTCAGTGCGCGATTTACCCATCATCGGTGATTGCTGGTCCGTTGAACGGCAGCCGAGTGTCCTAAGGACCAAACATGTTTTCAAAAAGTGGATTTAAGGTAGTCAGGAATTCATTTTATCGAAAAAACGAAAATGAAAAGGTTGTCCAGAATTGTTACTACATACCGATCCACCCTCGCAATTTGACAAATCGGAAATCGATTCTGACGACCATGCCTAGTGTACATGTCTGAGGAGCAGCCGACGGATGAGATGGTGGCCCTGGCTCGGTATGTTTGCTGCGTTATGCGCCCATTGCCGTCAGCATGAAACACATGTCCGACGCGGTGTTCGGGCCACGACAACGCAGAGCTGCAGCGGCAGGCCCGGTACTGCCGCGCCCAAGATCTCGATTATCGACCTGCTGCCGAGAGCCAGCGTCAAGCGTAACGGCTTCTTCGCCAATGAAGAAAACGTCCTGTTTGCCACGTTGTGTGACGCAGAGGTCGAGGTCAGGGCGCAAGCGATCAACAAGATTAAGTCCATCAGACAGGCAGCGGACCTGCCGAGTCCAGTGAGGCCGTTCCAGGCTCCAGAGCTCCGGTATGATGCGCTGTCCTACTGGGAGCTGGCTGACATCACTGCCGCCACCATGGAACCGCCGCGCACATTGGAAATGTCAGACAGCGAGCTGGACAGCTGATCAGGCAGGAGCCATTCCGGACCGGCGTGCCGTGTCACACCCAGTCTACCGAACGGGCCGTCAAGTTGACGACGGAGGCAGCTTCCCAGGTCTGCGGCGACAGGCGTCAGGATGGACATTCGCTCAACATGGTAGCTGCCAGAAAGCGCAACACTGGGCAGATCACAGTCACTGGGTACAAGACACTATAGGCACTAGGCAGGTTATAAGTGGTAAGTGGGCACCTGCAAGGCAAGTGGGCACTGAACGGCCAGGCCGGCAGAGCCATGTTGTCACCGCACTCTGAATGCAAGCGCCGATATAAAATTGCGTTAAATATTTGCGAAATATTATGTGGTGACCTAATGTGCATTCCACTGAGTTAGTCGTCGTTTTCTCTGGCGTGATGAAATTGCGCAATGCTGCCATGAATAGCACACCTCCGGCAAGCATGGAGCGTATTGGCATATCGTATTCCCGGCGCAATATTAAGCTGCTCGGGTACCACCTACAAACCGATCCATGCAACTTAAGCCACCGAAAAACGACGGAGATCCCGGACACCGAGGCGATTCAATGGTCCGCGACAGTGCTGCCATCTATGTGCAGCAATGCAAAGTATGCCAGATCAGTGGCGGTTTTGGTCCTCCTGTGGCCAAACCATTGCATCGATTGAAGTGAAACCTGGCATACACCAGAGTCACCGATCAGTCTCCCCACAGTGTGACATATAGCGCGACCAATATCACCTGTCGATATTACAGCGGCATACACCAGAGTCACCGATCAGTCTCCCCACAGTGTGACATCTAGCGCGACCAATATCACCTGTCGATATTACAGCGGCATACACCAGAGTCACCGATCAGTCTCCCCACAGTGTGACATATAGCGCGACCAATATCACCTGTCGATATTACAGCGGCATACACCAGAGTCACCGATCAGTCTCCCCACAGTGTGACATATAGCGCGACCAATATCACCTGTCGATATTACAGCGGCATACACCAGAGTCACCGATCAGTCTCCCCACAGTGTGACATATAGCGCGACCAATATCACCTGTCGATATTACAGCGGCATACACCAGAGTCACCGATCAGTCTCCCCACAGTGTGACATATAGCGCGACCAATATCACCTGTCGCCTTGTAGCGGATACATAGGGCAAACATTACAAAACATCGACCACTTTGGTGTCGAGGCGCGCCCCCGAATTTGTCGAAATTGTGATCAAATTTGGTTCCATCTTACTCAGAACGCTTTCCCCGTCGAATGATGCCCAGACATGGAGTATTCGACACAAATGGTGCTAAAAGGGTCACCCTACTGGATATCCGTCGAGAAATGGATATGTTTCTCTTTTCTCCCTCATGGCCTTAAAACAACTGCATGACAATGTATGACGTTATGCATATGGTAGCTTGGATATGGAAGCTATTGCACACGATAATGGTGGACTTAGACATATACATGCAGGCTGCTTGTAACGTAAACAACCGTTGTGAAATTGGCAGAACGGAGCGAGTTTCTGGCTGTTTTGTTTTTAAAAGTTTTAAGTGGTAGATAAACCTATAGCTGAAATACTGGCATCGTAAAAAAATACTCAGAGCAACTGTGTGGTCGATTGTGCGTTTATATTTCAAGAAGAACGAGAGAAGAGTTCGCTTGTAATTAGTGCAGTACTCCATGGTCAACTGCAGTGGAGCTATATCGCCCAAAACCCCCAATCATCATCATACAGTGGAGCTATTGAGAAGATTGACATAAATGCTAGATCCTATTTTTTTAGTATCTATGTGTGTAGCTAATTGTGTTGGTGTTGAGTATATATTCTTGTGATGCTGGAACGCTGGGTCCTCCATTTAATGATGGATGATTTGTGAAATGTGCCAAAGAATACGGTTATGGTGAAAACCTCTTGTGTCTTCAGTTTCGGAATTGGTTGAGTTTCTGCCCGACCGAGACACTGACACGCCTTCCAAATGATCCGGAGTCTGATCTGCCTGCCTGATCTGATCACACACAACTCGAATCTTGCCACCATATCTCAATATGCCAAACAGCCCATCGCATGGTGACCATAATGCATCGCCAGACGCCAACGAGAAAACGGCTTTATCGATTTCAGCTTTATTGACAAATCGCACAGATGTGACACAATGCGGCGCTGATGTAGGTGGTTTGCCGTCTGGTCACCTCGATGTAGATGGCGCTCCCATGCTCAACAAGGGTGACGGTTTCCAGAGCATCTATTGCAAAACAAAGGAAAAAGGTTGATACAATATTCAGGACAGCGACAGCGATAGCTTCACTGATTCTACTCTAAAGTTCAGTGCACACATAGACTGATTGGAATTGTGAGAGTATAGCGCCGCGAGCATGGTCCAGTGTTTATCTAGCTGGTTAAATTAATTTCAGGAGAAATAAGAATTCGCTTGTAAGAATCAAAGTAAGAATCATGAATAACTCTGACTCTTACTTCTAAAGTTTTCCTTGTAAAATATTTACCTTATTTCCATTATATTTCTGTAGAACCAATCAAGCAAGCATTTCCATGAAACCAATATATGAAACACCTGGTCTGTGTAAAATCAGTTTCATGATCAATGATTTATCAGGTCCGCAAGAACATAGGTAGATACTTACCTGAAAATCGTTGCGCTCAACTCAGGGTCGCACCTGCTGATACAACAATTTCGTGATGTCAGCCCCCGGCCCTCTTGTCCCGGCACTGAACCCACGGTTAGAAGCCGTTAAAAACAAGGTAACTTAACTTTGTAATACAATTACTGACTCAATCCACTGTCCCAGACACTGAACCGACTCGATAAAACACACAATCGGTGTTGTTTTATGGTGATCGGTACTAATGACAATGGTTACGGCTAGTTGGCGGCAGACTGCGTATGACGCAATTCTGACGTCAGCAGGTATGACGTCAAACTACTGGCGAAGTTTCGTGCCCCGAAACAGTCTTCTAAAAGGGCCCCACTAGTCTTGTGTCGAAATTATTTAGCGTAGCGAGGTAATTATTTCACCACAACCCATTTGTTCGATCTGCTCTACAAATCTGCTATCTCAGTTCAAAACCCCATGTTAAAGGTGACCTATTCCCTTTAATCAAATGTCACTGTGTCGCATTGTAGTCCTTGTAATACTGGAATGTGTAGCAGTACAATTGCTGGTGATATTGCCTTGCATTGTATTGGTTGTTCAATTTATTGGTGTTTCCTCGGTGTACCTACGCTATTGCTGTCTCCAGTCCGTGGTATTCATGTGATCTACTGCACTGCAGTCTCCAAGGTTTGGTGTTACTGTTGTGTGACTTACTGCACTCTCCAGCCTTTGATGTTACTGTCGTGTGCGTAACTGCAGTCTCCAAGGTTTGGTGTTACTGTTGCGCGTGCTATTGCAGTCTCTTAACACGCGCCCTGGAGGGCCTCTGATAATTACACACCCTGGAGGGGGGTGGCGGATTTCGCCCCATGATCTCGAAAAACACGCAACGTAGCGACAAACGGAAAACGACGTTAGATAGCTCGAGACACTCTTTCGAAACTATTTCGTTCATTTTGTATCAGGTCAATATTGAGGTCACCAGAGGTCATCAAGTGTTAGATTTTCAAATGTTAGGACTTCGCTTAGAACACACCCAAATATCTGGGAAACTATGATATTTAGCAGCAAATGGGACAAAACAATCGAAAGTTCTTGAAAAATGCAATCGACAAAGTTGTCCTCAGATTTGAGCTCAGGTCAATAGTTTAGGCTCCAGAGCTTATCAAATGTCAAAAAGGTGATTTTTTTGCAAAACTTTTTTTCATCAAATAACTTTTCACCTAATAAAGATAAAGCAATAGGTTTTACGCCATCGTGTTTGTCTCGTCAAGACATTTCGAATCATATTCATAGTGACCAGGTTAGGTCAACTGAGAAATTTGGCCTCAGGTCAAGGTCAAGTGGTAATCCAAATTGGTCGTGTTGCATATTGGGAGACGTGTCTCGACGAGACAAACACATTGGTACCATTTTCTCTTCTATATCTGCATTATGTCGATAGTTATTGACAAAACAGTGTTGGCGTTTACGAAATTGGTCTGACCTTAGGTCACCGATATTAGAAATCCGAGATATAGAAATTGTTGGTATCTATGACCTTATGAAATCCTGCAAGATTGAAACCCATCGGCCTAAAACTGTGGCTGTGGTACTACTGCAAAAGTTTTGGAGTTGGAGTCATCACGTAACCTGGTCTGGTGACCTGACCTGAGATGACCCGAGGTCAAGAATTGTACATAATGTGGGAAGTTCATTGCCGAACAGGTGTCGTTTTTTGTGCTATCCTTGAAAAATCGGAGGGGGGGGGGGCGGATTTCCATGTCCCATGTTCAGATTTTTAACATGTGTACAGATTAGTTGACCTAATTGTGTCATTCTAAACCTCGTAAACGATAATGAACCTCTAAATATGTGATGGGTCCTCCCCAGTCTTGGAATTTTGGCCTTTTCTGGACTTTTTGGGTCCAACGAATTTGCTCTCTTCATTTTGTTCTGCAAATTTGTTCTCTTTTTACCTGATATTACCGACATTGTAGTTAAAATAAAATGTAATTTTCCTCACGATTTAATATCTATTACAAATCATGATTTTTGTTTCTTTCCAAGTGAATTTTTTGATCTAAAAAATGAAAATCTTGATTTTCCTAACAATAAAATTGTACTCTCCACCTATGGATTTTTACTCTCCGGGACCAGGTCATGAAACGAAAAATATAACACTGACCGTCCCTGAACTTTGTGTATCGGTCACCCCTCTGTCTCACGCCGTGGTGATAACGACATCACGATCGGTGCTGTGTGTTAACCAATGGTCCCCTGTGTTCCAGGTCTGAGCTCATCGTCTATAGAAATATCCCGAACGGCCCGGCACACGGGAGGAATGCTCATCCGGCACCAAGGTAAGACCATTTCCTAATTACTGTGTCCCTGATACATTATAGCGGCGCGACACACGGGAGGAATGCTCATCCGGCACTAAGGTAAGGCCATTTCCTAATTACTGTGTCCCTGGTACATTAGAACGGCACACGGGAGGAATGTTCATCCGGCGCCAAGGTAAGGCCTCTTCCTATTTACTGTGCCCCTGCCCCTGGAAGTTTTTACTCTATGGATCATTGTAGGTTTTTTTTGTTTGTTTTTTATTTCACGTCATCGGGTATTTCCACACAATAGGGCTATTTGAATACCTTCGTCATACATTGGTGTAGCACAACATTTGCGTCGCAAACAAGTGTCAAGAAGCTGCGTTATTCGTTCAAGAAGCTTCAGTCAATATTTCTCTAACATGCCTTTTAAAGTACACACACTAAGACGATGTAGATGATTGTCAATGGCATAGCGATTGTACAGTTTGGATCCACGGTATATGAAGGTGCACTTTCCATGGTTGTTGCGGGGACGAACAAGCGATAGGTAAGATCAAGGCCGTATAAGAGGGTAAGATGATTGTCGCGTTTGTGGCAAGCCTGATTGATGCTTTAGCGCAGTCCGACCGGCAGGTTTAATGTTAAAATATTGTGCATCATACATAAATATAAATATTCTACAAGTTTCGGAACAGTGAGCCAGCCTAACTCATTTAGGACATCTGAAACATGATCGTATTTCCGGCGACCAGAGATGACTCGTGCAGCAAAGTTTTCCTTTGAAGTTCCTGAATAACACTTTTGCTAGCACTACCATATACTTGAGTACAATTTCTAATGTGAGAGATCACAAGAGAATGCACTATACGGACAGAAGCTGGCAGAACGTCTTTGGCATGGAGGATTCCGATAAGAATACCAAAACATCGGTGTATGACATGTTTCACGTGCGGTTGCCACGACAGAGTTGAGTCCATAATCATACCTAAATTCTTAACACTTTCCGAGCACAACAGGTCCTCAACCCATAAATCTCACCTTCGGCATAATTCCTATCCGAGCAATCTGCCGCCTGTCACCACATACCATCAGTTCTGTTTTAGCTGCATTAACCATCATCCCGTTTTCCAAAAAACAGTTGCTCAAAATTCCTAGAACGTGCTCCATGGCACTCTCCATGTCTCGTAGTTGGTCACGTGGTCCCGTAATAGCTTATGGCCGTAATAGGTTGTGGCCTAATAGTGGATAAATAGACGTCATATATCCACAGCAGCTACAGCATTCTTGAACCCCAAAGCACCAACACCACCACCACCACTAACACTCATCCTCGGTAATTGATGATAATTAGTGTTTGTACCAGCATTCGCCCGTGTTGTTCAGTTCATACTTGATAGCGCGTCGGCCGGAAACCTCCCCACCCTCTGCAAGCGATATTCTAGCAGCTCGGGCGCTGGCATTGTACCCCTGACCATGATGACTTGCAGTCGGTGGCCGACTCGGCGGTGTCAGTGGTGATATCAGCAGCGACGTCATATGACATTTTCGGACGTGCGAGCTGTGTGCCGACTTTCAAGCGCTGAAAACTCTCGGCTTTAAATTCTGTCGTTGACAGAACTCACGCGAATGGATGGTGGTATGGTAATGGATGGTGGTAGCATCAGTGCTATGCATCAAGCGTTCTGCATCCGAGGGGATATACAAGTAGTGGATGAATTACTTGTAACGCATACGAGCTGTTATTTCCCGTTGTTCCTTGTCTGTTATAAGTGCTACTTCTCACATCGCTGCCCATATGTAGTGTTTAACAGTCCGGCGGCCATCTGGTTAGCTCGGCATCACCGAAACGGCAGAGGTATTCCGTGTTGAAGTTCCCAACGGAATCTGCCGATTCGAAAGGCACGTTTCTGCATACCAATACCGCTCCCAGTGACCATTAAAATTCACACTTCCATGGAAACCGTCACCATCTCCGCTGCTAGCCTCTTTAAATTCACGCTCCTTCCTGCAAACTCCCCACGAACCTCATCGAATCAGTAATCCGCTCACGGAAGCTGCTCAATCATGCACACTATTCTCCTCGTCCACCGAAAAATGCACGCCCCCACTGCGCAGCGTCCCCGCGCGCCGACAACGAACCGTCTCGAACATGCGGAACTGCCCGCGGCGGTCCAGACTTCCATGACGCTGCAATATCGCGGCAGCAGAGCCGACTTCCCCGCCCGGCGGTAAACCCGCCTGTGATGGGTGAACGGCGGCCGCTATCGAGCGTCTCCTGTCACCGGGCCCGGCCGCGCCACCCGTCACCACAGCGCCATATACGTGCCGGCGACGCGCCCGTCAGAGGCGAGACGTGGGACGCGGCGGGTCGGGTCGGACCCCTGGTCGTGTTGTCGAGCGCGCCGGCCAGAGGCGAGACGTGGGACGCGGCGGGTCGGGTCGGGCCCCTGGTCGTGTTGTCGAGCGCGCCGGCCAGAGGCGAGACGTGGGACGCGGCGGGTCGGATCGGACCCCTGGTCGTGTTGTCGGGCGCGCCGGCCAGAGGCGAGACGTGGGACGCGGCGGGTCGGGTCGGGCCCCTGGTCGTGTTGTCGGGCGCGGGGTGGCTGTCTGGCTGGAGAGGTGGTTTTCCGGAAGGGTGTGGGTGGGTTACCCTTGCCCTCGGGCGGATCGCACACAACCTCCAGTGGCTGGTGTGATGACGTGGTCACTAGTCCGATAAGTAGATCCGGCGTCCAGATTCTAGGGATGGGATTAGGTCTCGGGATCTTTTTTTTCTTCCGGATCCGCGCACATATCTGGTGGCCACTAGGTGCGGTGACGTTTCTAGATTTGATGACGTTCTCCGCAGGATGAGCACTTTCAGGCATGCTGGTGATCTGCCCCACCAGACCACAGTGGATACAGGATGAGTACTTTCAGACATGCTGGTGATCTGATCTGCCCCACCAGACCCACACGGTGGCTACGTATTCAGCTTTGCTGTACTCTGAACGTGCTGTTGCCACGGGCTATGCAGGCACCGTCAGCTGACTGCAGCCAGCTCGTGATGGTGTTGTGGGTCGGTGTATACACGAATGGCGTGGATCTCAGCACATACTCTGTATAGTAGATCCCATCGACGTTGACGACGCGATTTGTGAAACTTGCTCGAATAAAGACGTGGCTGGATACGCCTGTCTGTGAAGAGCTCAGCGCTGTTTGATCGGAGCTGCCCTCTGCGTTGTTTAACCCTCGCCCTACCGGAGCTTTTTTCACCTTCGCCCTACGGGGGGCCCTAAAAAGACCCCCCCCCCCTGTTAACTTACAAACCAAGCAAGATAGAGCAACGCGGTAAGAACCAACATGTCTGTCATGTTTAGAATCTAACGGTATGCAACTTTTAGGTTTCGGGTCAACGAGTGACCTTCAATGTCAAGTGAATGACCTCGATCGGTCACGTCCAGAACAGCGATTTTGCTCTGTCAGAAAACCTCAAAATTAGAAATGGATAAATGTAAATAAAAAGGCATGTTCCTAGACCAGTTTTGTCTCAGAAATACAGAAAAGGTAATTATTTATTCGTATCTGGTAAAAAAAAGTCAAAAAAAGTTATTTCGAGAAATGACGTCATGAGTTTCTTACACTTAGGCTCGGAGCCATCACTCAGTCAAAAATAGATATATTGCTTTGAAATTTGGTTTGAGTATTATCCATACTCAGTTATCTCGCATATATTCCGTTTTCTTAACATCCTTAAAATTTTGATTTTGTGATGTTTTTTTTTTAAATCCATTTTAGAGGTCAAAAACCCAAAATTTTGAAAATCCGAGATTGCCATTTTACAGAAAATGGCATTTTATATCTTTGCTGAATTGCGTTTGCAATTTGCTTCAAAACTCTGTTTTCTACGATTTTTCAAACATTTATCGTTTTTCCACCAACATGACGTCATCAAAACATCATTATTTCCCAAATTTATAGCTACTAAGCTACTACAAATTTCAGCAAGATGCGCCGTATGTGTAAAAATGTATGCAAGAAAAGCCTCAGGGGGTCGTTTTAGGACCACCCCCCCCCCCCCCCCCGTAGGACGTTGTTTAATACAGAAGCCAATCACTGGGTCGGCTCTCACGGCGGGTGACGGCTGCCCTCTTTGGTGTGCTGATGTCACTTTGGTGTGCTGATGTGTAGTGTGTGTAGTATGCGTGGTCGCTGGGTTGGCCCTGTCGGCGGGTAACGGCTGCCCTGTAGTATGCATGGTCCTTGGGTTGGCCCTGTCGGCGGGTGACGGCTGCCCTGTAGTATGCATGGTCCTTGGGTTGGCCCTGTCGGCGGGTGACGGCTGCCCTGTAGTATGCATGGTCCTTGGGTTGGCCCTGTCGGCGGGTGACGGCTGCCCTGTAGTATGCATGGTCCTTGGGTTGGCCCTGTCGGCGGGTGACGGCTGCCCTGTAGTATGCATGGTCGCTGGGTTGGCCCTGTCGGCGGGTGACGGCTGCCCACTTTGGTGTGCTGATGTGTAGTGTGTACTCGCACTGTGTAGTATGCATGGTCGCTGGCCTGCAGACATAGACCCGAACCCCTGGCTATTCGTCTGCCACTGCAGTCTCCGTTCAGACTAACATCGCCGCCGGTGGTCCGAAGCCAATCAGCGCTGTTAGTGAAGCATGGGTGGCCGGAGTTCGTAACAGCTGGTACAGGCTTGACAGTGACAGCTTTTGGCGGCGAAGGCTGCTGACAGTGGCAGCCACTGGCAGTGTGGTAGACGGTGGAGAGGGGGGGGGGGGCAGAACGAACTGCCCGCGCCTGCCGATCATCCTGAGTCTGTCATGGACTATGGCCTGCCGAACCTGGGTCTGTTATGGTCTATGGTCCCATACCTGTGGTCCCCATCATTCATCATCTCATGCGTTCCGTGCGTAGTTTGTAATCGTATAGAACACCTCTCATGTCTATTTAGCACCCTTGGCCTTGGCTTCGTCTATAAACGGCGCCAATCCTGTGAAATCTGTACGAATGTATGGAATTGGCGTCATCCGACCGTGAGTGGTTATTTGGAGATGAGGTTTCGTAACAGTCTGGCGTTAAATGGTATGTGGGCGGGTGGGGTCGGAGGCGTCTGAGAGCCAGGCGGTGTGTGGAGCGGAGTGGCAGAGGCGGGGATAGGATTGATATACTGATGGACTAATGGACTGATATAATACTGATCGCGACAGCAGTCTGCCTCATGTTACGATTCATATTGGCATCGCGAGTTATGCCGCTCGGCGGTCTCCTGCGTCCTCTGCCTTGACAGACTGTCTCCTGCGTCCTCTGTCTTGACAGACTGTCTCCTGCGTCCTCTGTCTTGACAGACTGTCTCCTGCGTCCTCTGTCTTGACATACTGTCGCGATCAGATGCTGATGCAGAGTGTCATGGCAGGTCGGTATTTATTGTATTATAGTTTACTCTTCGCTGATAGTCTGTCTTGGCAGGCTGTCATGACAGACCCACGACAGGCTTGTTTGCCACCTCACTGTATTTGTCACGGTCATTCGGTGCCGTGGGCGTCGTGTGTGACGTGACCTCTCACGTGACGTGTGTGACCTCTCTCCGCAGAGTACGAGGCGGGCCCGGTGCGGCTCGACTCACACCGGCCGGCGCTGGCCGGCACTCTCAGCTCCACGCGCTCCGCCACCCACCTGCGACGCACGGCGCCCGTCCTCCTCCCTGCAGACTCGCCGCCGCGACGGAAGGGGGCGCGCCAGTCGCGGGCGAGTGGTATAGGTGGCGCTACTGCGCCCGTCACGCCCAAGCGGCACTCGGCCGCACGACGTGTGGAGGAGTCCCGCAGGCCGCGAAATGAGAAGCGAACTGTTACTGCCGGGAAACGCGTCAGGAAGGTGGCGCCAAAGAGACGAGGTAAGTTAATGCCAACAATCCACCGTAGGACGGTGTGATACGTTTGTGCTACAAGCACTTTAGGATGATGAATTTGTGCCGTGACTGATCATTAAAGGGATATTGCCACCTCCGGAGGATTTCTAAAAGCAACTTAAATGAATGGTGGGGATCAACAATCGTGTATGCTCAAGCTCAAACTTGCTCCTGTAGCACCTAAAGTAGGGTATTGGCAATTTTTTTCTGACTCCAAAACGTTGGTCCCAGCTGTGCTCAGTACTAGATTCATGATGGCCGCTCTCATCCCAGTTTGTCTGTGAAATTAGCGCCCGCCCAAAGCCGAAGGCGTCTGAATTCGCGAGACTTGACCTTGAAAAGTCTACCTGTGTTATAAGGTATTGGTCACAAATCTCATACGGCCCTAAAGTCGAACCATAGGCATTCTTGCTGTTTTATTCATGTTTTATTCAGAAAGAGGCTATGGTTGTTGAAAATATAACTAACTGTATACACATTTTAATTTGAAAGTGCACTGGCATAATGGTGATGTTGAGTTTGCAATATTCAAAAGCAAATCATAGTCCACAAAGAAGTGATTCCAAATAGTGATAAGGCGACTCCAATTTTACGAATGTGTGGCAATCATGAGTGGTGCAAATGTATTTTTTTTTATCTAATGGGGGAGGGGGAGTTTCTGGAACCAAATTTTGCAGGTGAAATCGGACACGCTTAATCTACGGATACACACCAAAAACTCCATATTGGCCTGCAAGGTGGCAATATCCCTTTAATCGTTGGATTATAGTGTTTTATCGTTAGATTGTACATTTACAAGTTCATAATTTGATTGCTTTGGTATAATTTGTCTTACTAATAAGTATTATGCCAACTGAGCAGGACATACATAATTGTAATGTACGACTTTTAACGCTGAACCCGCTTTCGAATGTCACATTCGACTCGCCACCAACTGTTCTATCTTATCAACTGCTGAACTGTTGTATCACCAGCTGTTCTATCCTTGCAGATGTCTTCAACACGGTCAGCACGCCGGCGGCGTACCGTCCCCGCTCACCGTTGTCGCGAGGTCCGCCGCAGCCGCCGGCCGGCCGCCAGCTGGGCCGGTCTCCAGAGCTAAGGCAGCACGGCAGCTGCCAGCTGGGCCGGTCTCCAGAACTACGGCAGCACGGCAGCTGGCTGTCTGAGCCGGCGGCCCGAGACGGCGAGCAGAGCGGCCAGCACAATCGGCAGAACGGACAGACGGGACAGGAGGGTCGAAACACCGGACAGGATGGCCACCAGGCGGGGCAGAACAGGAGGAACACAGAACAGGAGCGCAGACAGACAAGGGTAGAGAACGTCAGGATGGCAGACAGCAGACTCGGTACGGCAGTCTCAGCTCCTGCTCTCGTATCGCCTGCGGCGGCGGCGGCGGCGGCGGTGGCGGGTTTGCCGGCGAGGGGCGCGTCCTCCGCCGATGTCGCCGCACCAGTGGACCACAGGAGGCGCGTTACTCTGCTGGAGCCGAGAGGACAGCACCCGCTGGATACCAGGTCTCGGATCTTCCCAGATATTGGCCAGGAGGAGAGATTACCTTCACCGCCGCCGCAGCCGCAGCCCGAGACGCCGTCGCCGCAGCCGCCAGCGAGGCCGCCTGTGCAGGAGGAGTCAGTGGCAGCAGCAGCAGTAGCGGCGGAGGAGACTCCAGAATCTCCCAGCACAGGTCCACAGGAGGTAAAACCGCCAGGTACTGAGGCAGGGAAGACTACAGAGCGAGCCGGTGCCGCCACCAGGCGTGGCACCACCGGTACACGTAAGAAAACCAAGCAAGCCAAGCAGAAGAGCGGGGTGGCAGCGGAGGCTCGCGGCAGAGCCACTGTTCCCTCCCATGGTGGCGGGTCGCTGACCTGGCGTGGCTCCCGGCCGGACCAGCCCGGGTCAGCGGCGGCCGGCCGCGCCGCCTCCTCGGGTCGTGGCAGGTCAGCCGCCGGGCTGGCGCCGACCCGCAGCCCCGCCAAGACGGCCACTGCTCGTGCCAAGTCCGGCACTACGACCAGGTCGTCTGCCGTGGCGGCGGCGGCGGGTGGGACGCAGAAATCAGCACAGAAATCAGCGCCGAAGCCTCTAGCAGCACTGCGCCGTCGCCTGGCGCAGACTGAACCTCCGCGCCAGGAGCGGCAGCCGCGCGCGCGCAGCTACGACCGCGGTCAGGTGCATCGCTTCATGGCTGAGCGTCGGGCGGCTCTGCATCGCAGCCGGGAGCAGCAGGAGGCCGACCGGTGTCAGCAGAAGCAGCAGCGGCGCCAGCAGCTGGACCGGCTGAGCGCCGTGTGCCAGCAGCAGGTGAAGGCGGCGCACAGGAGGACGCACCACTGCGGGAGTGCAGACCGGCAGAGTCGGGAGTGGCAGGTGAGGACGGAGTAACGGTGCGGCATCGTCCTCTGATGATGTACGGTAAATATGCAGGCCAGGTGATGGCTCGAACTTTGATAGCTATTTTTAGCACAATTTGTGTTTTAATGCTAAGCCAACACAAAAAAAAATATGTCGTTGAATACTGTTTTCGGTTATGACAATAAAAGCCGGAACTGTCTGATATAGCTATCGCTGTTTCAGAAATTAACACTTTCGTCACACTTTCAGCACAACGTTAACCGTTGAAGTGTGTATGCCATTCCGACAACTGCGATTGGTGTATCAAGCTGCGAACGTTGTATGCTGAGGTGCTCTGATCGCGGTGGCGATGTCATTTATCCGTGTTTGACGGTTTGATGTGCTGACGTCCTGTATATGTTGTCAGCCGCTGGAGCTGGATGAAGAGGACGATGAGCCGGACCAGCAGACCACCGTGCTGCGGCGCGCCTCTGCCGGCGTGGCGCTCGACATTTCCCTCACCGGCCGGCGGTCCCGTCCTGCCACGCGCCGCTCTGCCGGCACTGCGGCCCGCCGCCGACCGCGCTCCCCCGCCGCCGCCGCCGCCGCCGCCGCCGCCGCCCCCGCCGCCTCCGCCGCCTCCCCCGCCCCTGCCCCTGCCCCCGCCCCCGCCCCGGCGGCCGGCAGTCAGAGCACTCCCAGTCTGGTATCGGACGCCGCCGCCGCCGCCGAGCTGGCTCGTTTCGCCGGCCACGACGCGTTCCGATTCGGCGGGGGCGGGCAGGGGCGACAGGCGCTGCTGCGGCGTCTGGCGGAGGAGCTGAGATCGGGGGCGAGGCAGGAGCAGAGCCGCAGTCTTACCGCGCTCAACGGCCGGCCGCGGGAGCAGGCGGCAGCGGAGCCGAGGTCGGAGGCTGGACAGGAGCGGGAGCGGGGTCTGGAGCTGGAGGAGCTGGAGAATGGACGGGAGCCGGAGCTGGAGTCAGAGCGAAGTCGGAGTCGGAGCCGCAGCCGGAGTCCGGGCCGAGGCCGGGGCCGGCGGGGCCGAGACGAAGACCGCCCCCTGTCCCCTCCTGACGCCCAGCTGGACCGGCTGCTGTGGCGGCGGCTGAGACCAGAGCAGGCAGAGAGGCAGATCAGAGAGCGGGTGGAGCTGGAGATCAATCAGATGCGCGCCGAGCTCACCAGACAACTGGGTAAGATCGCTCACCTGACAACTGGGTAAGATCGCTCACCTGAGAACTGGGTAAGATCGCTCACCTGAGAACTGGGTAAGATCGCTCACCAGACAACTGGGTAAGATCGCTCACCAGACAACTGGGTAAGATCGCTCACCAGACAACTGGGTAAGATCGCTCACCAGACAACTGGGTAAGATCGCTCACCAGACAACTGGGTAAGATCGCTCGCCAGACAACTGGGTAAGATCGCTCACCAGACAACTGGGTAAGATCGCTCACCAGACAACTGGGTAAGATCGCTCACCAGACAACTGGGTAAGATCGCTCACCTGACAACTGGGTAAGATCGCTCACCAGACAACTGGGTAAGATCGCTCGTCAGACAACTGGGTAAGATCGCTCACCAGACAACTAGGTAAGATCGCTCACCAGACAGCTGGGTAAGATCGCTCACCAGACAACTGGGTAAGATCGCTCACCTGACAACTGAGTAAGATCCCTCGCCAGACAACTAGGTAAGATCGCTCACCTGACAACTAGGTAAGATCGCTCACCTGACAACTGAGTAAGATCGCTCGCCAGACAACTAGGTAAGATCGCTCACCTGACAACTGAGTAAGATCGCTCGCCAGACAACTAGGTAAGATCGCTCACCAGACAGCTGGGTAAGATCGCTCGCCAGACAACTAGGTAAGATCGCTCACCTGACAACTGGGTAAGATCGCTCGCCAGACAACTAGGTAAGATCGCTCACCTGACAACTGGGTAAGATCGCTCACCAGACAGCTGGGTAAGATCGCTCGCCAGACAACTAGGTAAGATCGCTCACCTGACAACTGGGTAAGATCGCTCGCCAGACAACTAGGTAAGATCGCTCACCTGACAACTGGGTAAGATCGCTCACCAGACAACTGGGTAAGATCGCTCACCTGACAACTGAGTAAGATCGCTCACCTGACAACTGGGTAAGATCGCTCACCTGACAACTAGGTAAGATCGCTCACCTGACAACTGGGTAAGATCGCTCACCTGACAACTAGGTAAGATCGCTCACCTGACAACTGGGTAAGATCGCTCACCTGACAACTAGGTAAGATCGCTCACCTGACAACTGGGTAAGATCGCTCGCCAGACAACTAGGTAAGATCGCTCGCCAGACAACTAGGTAAGATCGCTCACCTGACAACTAGGTAAGATCGCTCACCTGACAACTAGGTAAGATCGCTCGTCAGACAACTGGGTAAGATCGCTCGCCAGACAACTAGGTAAGATCGCTCGTCAGACAACTGGGTAAGATCGCTCGCCAGACAACTAGGTAAGATCGCTCACCTGACAGCTGGGTAAGATCGCTCACCAGACAACTAGGTAAGATCGCTCGTCAGACAACTGGGTAAGATCGCTCGCCAGACAACTAGGTAAGATCGCTCACCTGACAGCTGGGTAAGATCGCTCACCAGACAACTAGGTAAGATCGCTCACCTGACAGCTGGGTAAGATCGCTCGTCAGACAACTGGGTAAGATCGCTCGCCAGACAACTAGGTAAGATCGCTCACCAGACAACTGGGTAAGATCGCTCACCAGACAACTAGGTAAGATCGCTCACCTGACAACTGGGTAAGATCGCTCACCTGACAGCTGGGTAAGATCGCTCACCAGACAGCTAGGTAAGATCGCTCACCAGACAACTGGGTAAGATCGCTCACCTGACAACTGAGTAAGATCGCTCGCCAGACAACTAGGTAAGATCGCTCACCAGACAACTGAGTAAGATCGCTCACCTGACAACTGGGTAAGATCGCTCGCCAGACAACTAGGTAAGATCGCTCACCTGACAACTAGGTAAGATCGCTCACCTGACAACTGAGTAAGATCGCTCGCCAGACAACTGGGTAAGATCGCTCACCAGACAACTGGGTAAGATCGCTCACCAGACAACTGGGTAAGATCGCTCACCTGACAACTGGGTAAGATCGCTCACCTGACAACTGGGTAAGATCGCTCGCCAGACAACTGGGTAAGATCGCTCGCCAGACAACTGGGTAAGATCGCTCACCTGACAACTGGGTAAGATCGCTCACCTGACAACTGGGTAAGATCGCTCGCCAGACAACTGGGTAAGATCGCTCACCTGACAGCTGGGTAAGATCGCTCACCTGACAGCTTCAAGCTTGGTATGAGTAGCTGCAGCCTTGTGGACTTTGGACTTTTCTCAGTGTGATGGCATGGCGCGTCACCCAAATTGTTCCTTTTTTCTCCCTTTGGTCTTTTTGCTAACAGTTATTTGATTTTGCTAACAGTTATTTGATGAGGTTAGGTGAGCGTTCATAACGCTCGTCTCGTTTCAGGTACCTGGACGTATGGGCTGTAAGTCGGCGTGTGTAGTGTATATGCAGGATGGCTGTGTGTTATGAATGTATAGACTGCGAGTTGTTTCTTGTCGCTGGCGTCTGAGCGAGGCAGTCGGCGCCCTGAAGTCATCTGAGCGAGGCAGTCAGCGCCCTGAGGTCGTGCATGTGCGCCCTGTGCCCCGACAGGTGACGGCAGCGCGCAGTCTTCCCCGGCGGCGCGGACCACCTCGGAGCCGGACCTGCCCGTCCGGCCTGGTCTGTCTGACTCGCTGACTGGCGCTGCCGACACCGGTGCCAGCTCTGACACCGTCCCAGGTGTCTCTGACACCGTCCCAGGTGTCTCTGACACCGGCGCGGGCGGTGTCCATCGCCCGACCCGTGTAGCTGCCGAGCCGAGCCGGCCCGACCGGCCCGACCGAGGCCCGAGCAGCAGACAGCATGGCGGTAGCGGCGGGGACGCCAGTGGCGTGACGATCCCGAGACAGCTGGCCGCTACTCCTGGGGCACCGATCGCGCCGCCACTCGCGGTCACAGAGGAGCCAGATAGCCCAGCTACCGGAGCTGGAGCCGGAGCCGGAGCAGGAGCCGGAGCTGGAGCTGGAGCCGGAGCCGGAGCTGGAGCAGGAGCTGGAGCTGGAGCTGGAGCCAGAGCTGGAGCCGGAGCTGGAACCGGAGCCGGAACAGACCCCGGAGCAGTGGCCGGAGCCGCCGCCGACTGGCGTCAGAAGGCGTTTTCGGCGATGCAGAGCGCGTTGGAGGGTTTCCTGGAGCGTGGCGGCCGGCCGGGCGCGCTGGGCGGTACCGGCGACGCTGCCAGTGTAGAGGTGCGGCAAGTCAGCCGGCAGACAGTGGCGGAGATCGAGCTGCATGCAGCAGGGACGCAGGTGAGGGATAGAGGGGATGGGACAGAGAGGGGATTAGATAGGGTGGAATGGGAAGGGATGGGACACCGTGAGTTGCAGTGACCCCTAAGTCCTTGTTCGCTTTAGTTCCGGCTTCCAAGCTCAAGTTTCAAAAGGACATGCATATTTTGTCAAAGGTTATATTTGACATTTTCGTTGCAGTGTATATGTTGAATAGTGTGGAGTTGTGATATTCCATTAACGGATCCGTCATTGCTGGCCTTTCTGGTCAGTTTGTGGTTGGTGTGCGATGTTTGCTGGACAATATCTGTCCAGTGTGGCTATTGTCCCGCCGGCTGACCCCGTCATGTCTGGCCGGCTGTACTGACTACCCTCTGACCCTCTCTCACCCCCTCACCCTCTGACGGTGCTGACCGAGCCGCGTGTCACCCACAGACCGAGCCTCCGCCTCCTCCACCACCACCGCCGCCTCTGCGGCTGCCGGACTGGCTGGTGGAGCTGCAGCCGCCGCCCGATTCAGACAGCTTCGTGTCAGCGCTGAGCAGAAAGCTGCAGTTGCCGCCGCCGGCTCCGGACGGCGTCGGACGGGGCCGGCTCACGCGGCCCACTCAAGCTCAGGATAAGGGCGTACAGGTGTCGGATTCACTGACTGACGAGACACCCGGTCGGCGAGACGATCCGGTCGCCCCCGGCACCGCCGCTCTCGCCCCCGCTGCCGGCGCTCGCGCTCCCGCTGCAGCCAACGCCAGCAAATCCAGAGACGCCAAGAGCGCCGCTGAAGCGACCGCTGACAAGAACGACCCATGGCAGTACGATGGGGATTTGGAGACCACTTCGTCCGGGTCTCTGATTTCACGCGACATCGACATCGACGCTGCCGACGGCGGCGGGGGTGGCGGCAGCGGCGGAGAGTCGCACAACTCTTCCATCTCCCTGCACATCCCGTCGGAAGCGTTCATGCTTTCCAGCTGGAAGCGGCTCCGAGACCGGTGCGAGCTCCGTCCGGCCGGCGCCACCTCTGAAGGGACACTGGAGACGACGTCGGCGGCGCGGAGCGGGGACTCGTCCGGCGGCCGGTCGCCGCGCTCGGCCCGCTCGGCCCGCTCAGCCCGCTCAGCCCGCTCCCCACAAACATCGGATGGATCGTCGTTGGCCACGGTTCGCTCCGCGTCGGTGTCCGCGTCGGCGGTGGCAGCGAGGGCGGCGTTGAGGTTGGAACTGCCGGAGTCATCGGTCGCGTCGATATGCGACAGAGTGGAGACGCTGACTGAGACGGACGGAGACGGGGAGGAGGACTCGCGGTTCGTGTCTCTGGCGGCGGATACCGGAGACTCGGAGACGGCGGGGACGGCAGAGACGCAAAGTGAGACCGGCGTCTCCACCACGGCGGCTTCGGAGAGTCGGTCTAACCAAACTGACGCCACCGCCGCCACCACTACCGACTCTGAGAGAGACACCACGGCCGAAACTGTGACCGACTCCGAAGCCCCCTCCCAGGCGCCGTGGTCCGCGGCGTCAGCGGCGGGGGCGAGGGAGGAGTCGTGGGTGTCGACGCGGGGTCGGCAGCCGGCCCGGCTGACCGCTGCCGCCCTTCAGACGGAGCTGAGCGCAGAGCTCGGCTACCTGCAGAGCGTGGACGAGTCTCTTCTGGCGCTGACCGTGGCAGAGAGGCTGAGGACTGAGGCTAGACTGAGGAGGCGAGCGGCGGGTCTGCACACGCTGGTCCAGGTGAGGGGAGAGGCTGTACAGACGCTGGTCCAGGTGAGGGGAGGGGCTGGGAGACCCATAGACACGTCTGGTCTAGGTGAGGGGAGGGGCTGGGATACCCATATACACGTCTGGTCCAGGTGAGGGCAGGGGCTTTACAGACGCTGGCCCAGGTGAGGGGAGAGGCTGTACAGACGCTGGTCCAGGTGAGGGGAGGGGCTGGGAGACCCATAGACACGTCTGGTCTAGGTGAGGGGAGGGGCTGGGAGACCCATATACACGTCTGGTCCAGGTGAGGGGAGGGGCTGTACAGACGCTGGTCCAGGTGAGGGGAGGGGCTGGGAGACCCATAAACACGTCTGGTCCAGGGGAGGGGAGGGGCTGGGAGACCCATAGACACGTCTGATCCAGGTGAGGGGAGGGGCTGGGGAGACCCATAAACACGTCTGGTCCAGGTGAGGGGAGGGGCTGGGGGGACGCTGGTCCAGGTGAGGGGAGGGACTGAGACTGAGGGGTCCTACAGACAACGGTACGGCTGTACGGGTGACGGGAGAGTGTGGGTTCATTGGAGCGTTGGATGTGTGGTGGGCAGTGGCGGCTCGTCATATGAGGCAACTGAGGCTGGGCCTCACCTATTATTTCGGAAGAATGTGCTTTTAAATATTGATTGGTTGCCGTAGAAAACAGATGTTGTGAGTGGTTCCTATTCTGCACATCGCAGTGCATTTTATTATGGCATATCACCGAAATTCTCCGGGTCTTCCATCCACCCGCCAGCTACCGGTCCGTACCTACGTTTACCATACTACAGCAAACCACTACGAGCCGACTGAGGCCCGGCCGGCCTGCCGCCTCACCGCCTCCGCCCGTGCAGCCCAGCTACTGAGGCACCAGCGGGCGAACGCCGCTCAACCGACGCTGCCGCGCTGTGCCGACCAATGGTAGCCATCTGAGGCACGGATGTTTTGGGCCTCAAACCGATTATTCGGCTCCTAGGCGTCGTAGCGACGGAAATCAAAGTTCATCAACGAGGGAACATGCTGGTCTATCGATCTGGCCAAATTTTTGTTTGAAAACTATCATCTATTATCCATATTATGATATTTTAATATCGTACCGCAGTCTGCTAGCGTCGGCGGTGGTCAGACCGCGTGCGCGGCTGAGAAGGGTGGCAACTTTCGAATCCCCTGCAACCGTATGACGATATTTTTAATCGAACTGCGGTGTTCTTTAGATAAGTGAATATTCATCACTATAAGGATACAGCACATTCTTCAATATTACGTGAGATATAACTTAATTTTGTCGTTATAGTTCGTTACGCGTATGTGATCCTCCATCAAATGTCGCAGCTCTCTCGCCCGTTTTTTTTTTGTTTTGTTTTGTTACCCGGACCGGCCTATAGCCATTTCCCGGGTTTGGGGAAATTACTTCTGGCAATTTGCCAGGCAAAGAGTTACGTTAGTCGGTTTATGTGAACCCGAGCAAGCAAGGGAATAGGGTAGCTATTTTACGTTAATTAATTACGTTAACCGGTTTATGTGAACCCGGAAAATTTATTGTTCAAAGTAAATATAATATCTAACATTACGTTAAGTATTTCGTTCAAGGTCAAATATAATATCTAGCATTACGTTAAGTATTTCGTTCAAGGTCAAAAATAAGTAAAACACGAGACACACATACATACATATTTTTATTATAATACACTTGTACAGTGTCAGTGTTGATGGAGCCGTGGGGGTGCCGTCATTGCAACAACGGGAGACTGTTGCCAGTCTCCCTGGCTCCGGCGCCTCGGCGAGACCTGGTTGTGGGGGTATTTAGCCGGGCGAAAAGTCCTGAATAATAAAAAAAACAGCGTCTAAGGCAAAGGGGAAAAAACCTGCGCGGTGGGCCAAAAATGCGCAGGGCCAAAAACCCCTGTCATATTTGTTTAGCTAAACGTGTTTGGTAGAGATAATCTAAGAGGAGACCTATCAATTAGTTCTAATCGTGTTGTATAAAGAAAATCATAAAGAAGTGTGATTAATTCGGGATGGGAGTCATGAAGTAAAAAAGTTTGCGAATACTGCACCGCAGTGCATGGGACGGGGTGGATACTGCACCGCAGCGCAGCGGACACCGCACCGCAGCGCAGTGGAGTGAGCACCGCACCGCAGCGCAGCGCAGCGTCGGGATCTGGTAAAAAAAAGTTTGCGAATACTGCACCGCAGTGCATGGGACGGGGTGGATACTGCACCGCAGCGCAGCGGACACCGCACCGCAGCGCAGTGGAGTGGGCACTGCACCGCAGCGCAGCGGCCACCGCGCCGCAGCGCAGCGTCGGGATCTGGTAAAAAAGTTTGCGAATACTGCACCGCAGCGCATTGGACGGGGTGGATACTGCACCGCAGCGCAGTGGAGTGGACACTGCACCGCAGCGCAGCGGCCACCGCGCCGCAGCGCAGCATCGGCATCTGTGATCAGGGGCGGGTGTACAATTATTCGGCTCTGGCAAGAGCGGAGTAAAGGGGGAGGAGGGTTGGGAGGAGCGTTACGTTAAGAAATGAACAACGAATTCCAATGGAACCTTTCGTTGCGCGACTGGTTTGGCAGGGAATCATGCCGCCGCCAACGCAAAACCGCACATCAACCATCGGCGTCCCATCGCAGAAATCCCCCGCCAAATCAGCCACGCAACGAATAGAACCCTTCGCCGCGCGGCCGATCCAGCAGGGGACCCCCGCAACAAGACACCGGCAGCCAACACGCAACTCCCACGTCAGCAGCAACATGATTTAACAGTTAGTCAGAAATAACTTAATGAAGTATTTTATTGGAGGTGATTTATTGTTTCCTGTTTGTGAACCGTCTCAAATTGCGGCGGTAGCGGTTACGCTCAGAGGAGCTGGGGGGGGGGGGGAGGGACTCTCCTGTCTTATGGACCTTGAAGGCAAGGCAGGGCGAGGGAGCCGGGAAGGAGGGTGGGGGGAGGAGGGGAGGGATGGCGGGGAGAGGGTGAGGGACCGACTGTCTTCAGAGAGAGGAGGAAGGTGGGAGTTTGGGACTTGGCGGGTGACGGCTCTGATTAGAGAGGCGTCAGAGTCCTCAGAGGACTCGACCGGGGACTCCGCCAGAGATTCGGCGGGGGTGGGAGTGGGTGCCGCTGGGGCACTGCCAGAGTCCAGAAGGGACTCGGCTGAGATGGGGTGGGACTCGGCCTGCTCTGCCGTCGGTGGGGGTGCACACTGCCGCTGTGTCGGGGCAGGCGGTGGCACCGGTGGGGTGGACCCACTTGAGGTCCGACGGGGGGGGGGCGCGGATGGGGTTCGGTGGGATAGGGGCAGCAGGGGCCAGACGCTGGGGGCCAGCGCTGGGATGGGAGGTGGGGTGGGGGTGGGGGGGGGCCGCCTTGCGGGCCCGGGTCTTCTCGGCGGCTGCCGCTCGGGCAGGGCAGTCTCGGAACCATGCGGGGTGGGGGCCCCCGCACGACACTCAGCGAGTGGCTGCGGTGTCGCCACCGACACATTGAGCTGTGTCGTGCGTCTCGGCGCACTTCCCGCAGATGGAATGGCGGGCGTGGCACTGACGCTGGTGGTGGCCGAACCGCCAGCAGGCTTTGCACTGCAGAGGCCCTTGGGTCCACTCCTTGACTGCGACTACTATGTAGCCGCAGTAGAGACGTTCCGGGAGCTGTAAGCCCCGGAAACGCAGCCGGACCATGGGGTTGGGGCCTGGTCGCTTAGACCGCATCCGGACCACTTCTGTCACCCCCTGAGTCACGAGCTCTTGGAGGAGCACGGACTCAGTCAGATTGCTGACTTCGGGGCACAGGACGAATCCCTGGCAGGAATTCATGTGGTCGGGTGCCGTCACCTCACAAGCCTTGTCCATGAAAGACGGGATGGCTAGGAGGGTGGCAGTCTGCTGGCCAGACAGGGTCTGAACCAGCAGAGCGCCGGAACGGATGGAGCGCGCGCTGGCCACCTCTCCGCAGAGGGCGACCAGTTGGCGGCGCACCGCGAACGGGTTGGAGTGCCTCATGTGCACTCCGTCCTTCCTCTGAATGAGGAGGAGAGCAGGCCCGTCGGGTGGGGAGGTGTTGGGGGGAGCCAAGCACCGGGTCGGTCCGGGCGAGGCTCCTGAGGGAAGCCGGGGGTCCAGGAGGACCGTCCGGGGGGGGGGGGGCTCGGGGCCGCGCGCCGGGACGGGAGGGGAGATACTCCTGAAGGGGGTCGGGGGGACGGAGGGGCGGTGGGGGGGGGGGGGGTCGCCATGACCGGAGGAGGGAGGGGAAAGTTAAAACAAGAACCTAAGTTTTACGTTAATTTGCCACACACGACAGAGCGTGTTGGCAACTGCAAGTCAACTTCAAAGACTGGAGGGGACCTAAACCGTGGAAGAGGCCTATTGCCAATCTATTGAATCTGCCTACTTAAAAATATCTAGAGTCTACCTATCTAAGGGTCTAACGACCCTGCCACATGCACGTGGACAGGGTCCCGCACCCGGAAGCGGTGGAGGGCTGGAGCAGGCTGGCTAGAAGGCGTCCGTGGTCCGATGTCGATGAAAGGATGTCTCTCGCCCGGCTCGCCCGGCTGAGGCCGCTGACAGTCCGGCCTCTAGAGGCTTGCGCATGCGTGATACGGTCTGCTCAAATGCGGCTCAGGTTCGAATGCTGCCGCGAGGAGTCAGCTCAGGCACTAGGTGGCGCCAGGCTGTCGGTTTGCTTCGCATAGAGAACTGTGACTATATATAGTAGAGCTATGATTGAAGACAGAGTCTTTGATATCATTTCCGAACTAAAGAGTTAAGTTTTTGGCAACGCCGGATTTATGGGGCACACCCCCTACGGCCTATGCCAAATTGATTTGCATAGGTATTTGAGCTCTTCTCGTCTTGATCTATCTTTTATTGAACCAGTTTTTTATCATTAGACAAAAATACAGATTTTATCAAACATGACCAAACAGTTGGGGCATGCCCCCCCCCCCCCCCCCCCCCCCCCCCCCCTCTCTCCCCCGTTCCTACGCCTGTGACTTGTTTTATGTGTGTTAACTAAACTGGCAGCTGCTCCTGTCCGTTGCAACTTCTGAACTTGGGTGTCAGGTACTTTGAGGACCACGAACCGCCACTGGTGGTGGGAGTTGGGGCCCGTGGGGGGAGGGGGGGGGGGGCTACGCAGTGCACACTATACCAACCAGTAAGTGTGAGAATAAGACATCAGACATGTGACGCGACTTGGCAGTGAAGTGCATTATGCTTGCCATATTGTTTTTAGGTGTAAAGTGTGGATGCAGCTCAGTCAGCTGATCGCTCTTATCTGTCGTTCTTTGCCAGACGCAGAGGGAAGAGCATGCAAAGGCATTGCAGGGAGCAGAAGCCAAGCGCAAGCAGCAAGGAGAAGAGGATCAGCGGCGGTGGCAGGACAATGTGAGATTTTAATAAACGTGACATAAACACGTGGGATTCCAGGCCACACAAAAATAGGGACGAATGTGCTCGATAACATATTTGAATTTGTCCGCATATGACATGAATTTTGAACACATCAGGGCTGGACCTGGACTTTGAAAGTATGGAACAGTGTTGTATGTGGGTAACAGTGTGCTGCGAATATCAGTATAGTGTGCGTTTGTGTTTCACAAATTCAGTTTTACGCAGCACTGTTGCATTTAATTACATTTAATTACATGAACTACGAGTACTGTAGTTGATGTGATCGTCATGACCAGTTGTTACAATTCAGGCCAATAGTGTTGTCTTGAAACGATCGCCGTTCTAACTGGCGTCTGTGCCGCTGTCTCAGCGGGACGAGTACGCGGCGGCCACGCAGCGCGTGATCGAAGCCCAGGCCAGCACCGCGCGCCTGACTGCGGAGACCACCCGGCACCTGGCCGAAGCCAGCACAGCAGCGCCACCTATACCGGCCGTAGTGCCGATGACTGACGTCGGAGTTGTGGCCGCCACTGCTGTCGCGGCAGTGCAGGAAGCGTTCAAGCAGGCAAGTTGTCAGTGGTTTGGTGAACGGTATGACTGGATTGTTGGGATAAGCAATAAATGTGTTGCCAGGAATATGCTTGCCACGTTTTGCCAGCGTGGCGCTGGCATTTCCCATAATGATCGGCGGTCCCGTCCAGTCACGTGTCGGTCCACCGGCCCGCCGTGCCCCCACTCCGCTACTGTTGTTCGACATTGTCATTGATTGTATTGTCAAAAATGTGGTGCCGTTCATAAATAGCTTTGTCGGTATCGTCACATTATACAATGTTAATGATATCTGTAAACGTGTTGGTGTCTCCCACCCGGTCTTGTGGCGCAATGGATAACGCGTCTGACTACGGATCAGAAGATTCCAGGTTCGAATCCTGGCAAGATCGCATCACTTTTGCTGGCCTGGAAAGATCGCATCACTTTTGCTGGGACTTAGCCGTTTTCCCAGCGATAATTATGATGATGATTTGACTGAAGGGCGCCGCAGCTATTAGGCTATGTGGCGTCCATTTTCCCAGCGATAGACCAAGTCAAGTGTATTAAGGTCTCCATATAGGATGACTTTTCAGCCCTCGTCATATATAGGCAGTAAAATACCTAACTATGTAAATCATATAAAGTGCTATCATTGTATACATTAAAAGCGATTAAAATACTAAAATAGACACTTGCAAGTACAAAAACATCGCACATAATCACGTTCAACTTCACTACCTATCATCCTTTGATCGGTCTCTGCTGTGCCACGAGGAGACAACCCTGCACGGAAAACTGCGTCTGGCGCGCTCCGTTCACCAGTCCACGTTCCGAACTCCAAACCGACGAGCGTGATTTTGCGGAGCATTACAAGCTGAAGTTGTAAAAGAAATGTCGTAACCGATTTATAAAAATGTGATACGTTACGCATTGTCACGATGTTCACTGTCTCCATTGCAGCTGAAGCGTCCGAAGCCGGTGCGTAAGCGGGCGGCATCTCCGGCTGTGGTGTCGGCCGCCAGCTGCGGCTCGTCCGGCGCCAGCTCAGCCCGGTCCGGGGCCGGGGAGAGCAGCTCTCGGCAAAACAGTGGTGCGAGTAGCTCGACGGTCTCCGCTGTCACTGCCACTCAGGCCTCAGAGACCAGCGTCACTACTGAAGCCAGTACTGTCACTGAGGCTAGCATTGCCACTGAGGCTAGTGTAGCCACGGAAGCCAGCGTTGCTTCTGAAGGTAACATTGGCACTGAAAACAGCATCGCCACTGAAGCCAGCCGGGCCACTGGATCCAGTTCCTCCTCCTCCTCCTCCTCCTCCTCCTCTGCTTCCTCGGTGAGGACCGAGCCGCCGTCCTCTGCTCGCTCTGCTCGCTCTGCCGCCACGGAGCGCTCCTCCGGCTCGGGCGGGGGCGGGGGCGGCGCGGCAGCGGCCGGCTCCGTGTCAGGAGACCACAGCGTTCGGCGGCCGGCCAGGACGAGAGGGCGGCACACGGACAAAGGTAAATCGACCACGCACGGCCGGCTCTCGTGCTATTTTGAGAATGGCAATGCCGGCAATGAATGGCAATGTGTCGATGCTTTATGTGTCGTTTGTTGACGTACCTTATGTACAGGGCACTGCAAAAGTAATGGCAGTTGGGGCGAGTCAGATGATCGCTAATATCTATTAAACCATTTGTCGGAATCGTTATAAATTTCGCGTGGTGGTTGCAGGTGTAGTTTGCAACCAGCATGCGAAATGTCAAACGATTCCGACAAATGGTATATGAGATATTAGCAATCATCTGACTCGCCCCAACTACCATTACTTTTGCAGTGACCTGTACATAAGCACTTTTGGACGTAGTTCGCAGTTATTTATGTAAAGTGAAATAGAAACTGGAGTGCCTGTGTGTTTGTATATAAATGTGTGCGTGCGTACGATTGTGTGCGTGTACTGTATAAGACGCGCGATCTTTGCTAGCCTCTGACGGCCTGCAGTGCTAGCCTGTTATACCCTATGATCCGTGCCCGGCAGGCAGTTTGACCTGTGACCTGTAACCAGCAATCCGCCTGACCTGTGGCGCGTGACCTGTGACCCGTGACCTATGACCTGTAACCATCAATCCGTCTGACCTGTGGCGCGTGACCTGTGATCTGTGCCCGGCAGGCAGTTTGACCCGTGACCTATGACCTGTAACCAGCAATCCGTCTGACCTGTGATCCGTGACCCGCAGCCAGTCTCTCCGAGTCTCGACTTTTGGCCAGTGACTCAACCGCCTCGCTGCGCGCCTCGCTTCGCTCCTCCAAGAGTCTCAGCAGTATGGCGCGCTCGGTCCTGCCCGACTCGACCCAGTTCACACTGGATATCGTGAGTTTACGCTGGATATCGTGAGTTGACGCTGGATATCGTGAGTTGACGCTGTATATCGTGAGTTCACACTGGATATCGTGAGTTGAAGCTGGATATCGTGAGTTGAAGCTGGAATCGTGAGTTCACGCTGGATATCGTGAGTTCACGCTGGATATCGTGAGTTCACGCTGTATATCGTGAGTTGACGCTGGATATCGTGAGTTGACGCTGGATATCGTGAGTTGACGCTGGATATCGTGAGTTGACGCTGGGTATCGTGAGTTCACACTGGATATCGTGAGTTGAAGCTGGATATCGTGAGTTGACGCTGGATATCGTGAGTTGACGCTGGATATCGTGAGTTGACGCTGGATATCGTGAGTTCACACTGGATATCGTGAGTTGAAACTGGATATCGTGAGTTGAAGCTGGATATCGTGAGTTGAAGCTGGATATCGTGAGTTGACGCTGGATATCGTGAGTTGAAACTGGATATCGTGAGTTGAAGCTGGATATCGTGAGTTCACGCTGGATATCGTGAGTTCACGCTGTATATCGTGAGTTGACGCTGGATATCGTGAGTTGACGCTGGATATCGTGAGTTGACGCTGGATATCGTGAGTTGACGCTGGGTATCGTGAGTTCACACTGGATATCGTGAGTTGAAGCTGGATATCGTGAGTTGACGCTGGATATCGTGAGTTGACGCTGGATATCGTGAGTTGACGCTGGATATCGTGAGTTCACACTGGATATCGTGAGTTGAAACTGGATATCGTGAGTTGAAGCTGGATATCGTGAGTTGAAGCTGGATATCGTGAGTTGACGCTGGATATCGTGAGTTGAAACTGGATATCGTGAGTTGAAGCTGGATATCGTGAGTTCACACTGGATATCGTGAGTTGACGCTGGATATCGTGAGTTGACGCTGGATATCGTGAGTTGACGCTGGATATCGTGAGTTGACGCTGTGTATCGTGAGTTGACGCTGGATATCGTGAGTTGACGCTGGATATCGTGAGTTGACGCTGGATATCGTGAGTTGACGCTGTATGTCCGCTGACATGCGGGCGCTCTCTGGAGTGTGGAGTGGACGTCTCCGTATAAACTCTGGCCTGTTTGTGCTGTGGCAGGTGCGGCAGCAGTTGAGCGAGGAGGAGCGCCGCTCCCACCACCGCATCACGCTGCTGAAGGTCCAGGAGAAACAGCTGGTCGAAACCACCACGGCCCAGATCAAACGGCTCGAGATGGAGAAGAGGTGAGTCAGTCACTGGTACTTCCCGACCCCGGTCGCGTATTTCCCAAGTGTATACAGCTGCTGGCGGGCGTGTTTGGAAATAGCAACTACTTAGGGAGACATAAGTCAGTCAAAAATATAGATATTGCTTTGATTTTGTTTGTGCATCGTCCATACTTGTTCTCCAATATATCTTCCGGTTTTTTAATGTTTGAAAAGTTTGATTTTGGGAAATTGTTCCCCCCCAAAAAAAAATGGGGGAAACAATTTCCAAAAATCAAACTTTTCAAACATTCAAAAACCGGAAGACATATTGGAGAACCAAGTGTGGACGATGCCCCCCAAACAAATCAAAGCATTATCTATATTTTTGACTGGCTTGTGTCTCCCTAAGTGATTGCTATTTCCAAACACGCCCACCAGATGTATACACTTTGGAAATATGCACCCCGGCCCGGTGTGACAGGCTGTCATTGGTACCTTCCGACCGGCCGGCCCGGTGTGACAGGCTGCCACTGGTAACTTCCGATCTGCCGGCCCTGTGTGACAGGCTGCCACTGGTAACTTCCGATCGGCAGACCCGGTGTGACAGGCTGCCACTGGTAACTTCCGATCGGCAGACCCGGTGTGACAGCTGCTTTGTCGTGGTCAGGTTAGCTGGTTCGGCAGGCTTATGGTTGATGCACGCCTCCCGTTCTGATGAATCAACTCGCGGCAGCATAATGAATAGTTTCGTCGATAGATAGTACATTAATATAATAATAATACCCGATAGTGTGACACAAATGTAAATTGTTTAAAATGTACCATATGCCGTCCCAGATGTGTCACCTATCTTCGCTGCGTATTTACAGGAAGTGTAAGGAAGCCGGTCAGGATGACAAGGTGTCTGCGATACGTAAAAAGCAGCGGGCGATTATACTCAAGTTGAACCAGCGGAAATCAGACATAGAAAGGTCAGTGCTACTATAGGCTATATGCATCGTCCGCTGCAGGACGGTGTCACGTGACGAATGGGCTCCGAAGGAAAACATGTTATCTGTCATGGACATCAGATGCAGTCGATCAATCAAATTGTCAGGATCGGCTTTTTGTACTTTGTAGTCAATACAAAAACTGTTATTGTATCTCTGGGGTTATTTCGCGCGTCCGTGCGTATCTGTGCGTATTCTGTCTGTTTTCACCCCAGACAGTCGGAAAAGGGTAGAAAAATTCAGGTCCCGCCGAGATTTGAACTCGGATCGCAGGATTCAGAGTCCTGAGTGCTAACCGTTACACCACGGGGCCGGTGATATTCTGGCGCGTGAAGATCGTTCCCATTGTTATCGTCTTGTATATGCATTGTATTGCCGAATGAAGGTGTTGAACCGAGTTGACTAATATCTACGGCAGGTTGAAGGTTGCGGAGCAGCTGGCGGCCAAGGATCGCCAGCTGATCGCCTGTCAGCAGGAGCAGCTGGCGCGGGCTCAGCTGAGCGGCGGCCGCGACACGGGGACAGCGGCCGGCACCGCCCGGCCCGCGCAGTCACAGGTACGGCACACGGCGTCAGCGACAAAAGGACACAGGTACTCCTCGGCCGGTACCGACCGGGCCGCGCAGTCACAGGTACGGTACACAGGGCGTCAGCGATAAAGGGACACAGGTACTCCTCGGCCGGTACCGAGTACCGCCCGGCCCGCACAGTCACAGGTACGGTACTTTGGTTCTGAGGTGCACACGCGTTCTGTCCGTGAATGATCTGACCTCAGCTGGTACAGTGTCGACCGTGATGACGTCACCGGGGTACCGGCACCTGTCGGGTCTGTAGGTACCGGCCAAAACGGATAGAACTAGAAGGGCGGCGTGTAGACTGTAGGCACTAGGCACGTCAGCTGGTGCGCTGGGGTACCGGTGAGACCATTTATCACAGCCGATTGGGGTACCGGCGAGACCATTAATCACAGCCGATTGGGGTACCGGCGAGACCATTTATCACAGCCGATTGGGCAGTAGAGAAACAGCACGCGACGCAGTGCGTTATTCCCGTAGAAAAGCTCGGAGATTTCGATTGGATTCGCCTCCGGACTGATGGATTTAGATTAAGATTTGACCCGGATCTGCTGCTGTGTCCCTGCAGAGAGCCTCTGCTGGAGCGATGGCTGCAGTGCGGCCCCGGGGCCGGCCCGAGTGTCCGGCCCCTCCCCTGCTGGACACCACGGAGACCACCAGTGACGCGGCCTACCTGACACTCAGCGAGCCGGAGGCGGCCGCCGCCGCCTCCTCCGCCGCCGCCGCGCCGGCCGGGGCACTGGAGCAGCGCATACTGCGGGCCCTGCGTCGACTGGAGGGCAGCAAGCAGTGAGTAGAGCAGCGGTCACGATCAGAGCCGGCACAGCCTGGTCCAGCGACAACCGAGCTGCCGCCACTGACAACCCACCAGGACAGGCACAGCCTGGTCCAGCGACAACCGAGCTGCTGCCACCACTGACAAACGAACATGCAAATGAAATATACTCGTAATACATTGTAAAATGCTAACTAAAATGATCGGACAGCCCATTGTTGTATAAGCCAATATCTGGCGGTGTCATCATCCAGCAACGTTATGTTGTTTTCTGCTGCAAGACTTCAGAGGTTACCGACATCAAATAAATAGTAATACACGAGACCGCTGATCGAACAAGCCCGTGGACCTGTGTCAGCGAATTCGTTTCGTTTGATCGTAACTGGAGCATGGTGTCCGACATTGATATGTCATATGGCAGACAGCTGACTGTGTGACTGTATATGACATACAGCTGACTGTGTGACTGTATATGACAGACAGCTGACTGTGTGACTGTATATGACATACAGCTGACTGTGTAACTGTATATGACAGACAGCTGACTGTGTGACTGTATATGACAGACAGCTGATTGACTGTATATGACAGACATCTGACTGTGTGACTGTATATGACATACAGCTGACTGTGTGACTATATGACAGACAGCTGACTGTGTTACTGTATATGACAGACAGCTGACTGTGTGACTGTATATGACAGACAGCTGACTGTGTTACTGTATATGACAGACAGCTGACTGTGTGACTGTATATGACAGACAGCTGACTGTGTGACGACAGACAGCTGACTGTGTGGCTGTATATGACAGACAGCTGAATGTGTGACTGTATATGACAGACAGATGACTGTATATGACAGATAGCTGACTGTGTGACTGAATATGACAGACAGCTGACTGTGTGACTGTATATAACATACAGCTGACTGTGTGACTTTATATGACAGACATCTGACTGTGACTGCATATGACAGACAGTTGACTGTGTGACTGACTGTATGTGACAGACAGCTGACTGTGTGACTGTATATGACAGACATCTGACTGTGTGACTGTATATGACATACAGCTGACTGTGTGACTGTATATGACAGACAGCTGACTATGTGACTGTATATGACAGACAGCTGACTGTGTGACTGTATATGACAGACAGCTGACTGTGTGACTGTATATGCCATACAGCTGACTTTGTGACTGTATATGACAGACAGCTGACTGTGTGACTGTATATGACAGACAGCTGACTGTGTGACTGTATATGACGACAGCTGACTGTGACTGTATATGACAGACAGCTGACTGTTTGACTGTATATGACATATATCTGACTGTGTGACTGTATATGACAGACAGCTGGCTGTGTGACTGTATATGACAGACAGCTGACTGTGTGACTGTATATGACAGACAGCTGACTGTGACTGGATATGACATACAGCTGACTGTGACTATATGACAGACAGCTGACTGGGACTATATGACAGACAGCTGACTGTGTGACTGTATATGACAGACAGCTGACTGTGTGACTGTATATGACAGCCAGCTGACTGTGTGACTGTATATGACAGACAGCTGACTGTGTGACTGTATGACATACAGCTGAATGTGTGACTATATATGACAGACAGCTGACTGTGTGACTGTATATGACAGACAGCTGAATGTGTGACTGTATATGACAGACAGCTGACTGTATATGACAGACAGCTGACTGTGTGACTGAATATGACAGACAGCTGACTGTGTGACTGTATATGACAGACAGCTGACTGTGTGACTATATATGACACAACTGACTGTGTGACTGTATGACAGACAGCTGACTGTGTGACTATATATGACAGACAGCTGACTGTGTGACTGTATATGACAGACAGTTGACTGTGTGACTGTGACTGCATGTGACAGACAGCTGACTGTGTGACTGTATATGACAGACAGTTGACTGTGTGACTGTGACTGCATGTGACAGACAGCTGACTGTGTGACTGTATATGACAGACATCTGACTGTGTGACTGTATATGACACACAGCTGACTGTGTGACTGTATATGACATACAGCTGACTATGTGACTGTATATGACAGACAGCTGACTGTGTGACTGTATATGATAAACAGCTGACTGTGTGACTGTATATGACAGACAGTTGACTGTGTGACTGTGACTGCATGTGACAGACAGCTGACTGTGTGACTGTATATGACAGACATCTGACTGTGTAACTGTATATGACATACAGCTGACTGTGTGACTGTATATGACAGACAGCTGACTATGTGACTGTATATGACAGACAGCTGACTGTGTGACTGTATATGACAGACAGCTGACTGTGTGACTGTATATGACAGACAGCTTAATGTGTGACTGTATATGACAGACAGCTGACTGTGTGACTGTATATGACAGACAGCTGACTGTGTGACTGTATATGACAGACAGCTGACTGTGTGACTGTATATGACAGACAGCTGACTGTGACTGTATATGCCAGACAGCTGACTGTGTGACTGGATATGACATACAGCTGACTGGGACTATATGACATACAGCTGACTGTGTGACTGTATATGACAGACAGCTGACTGTGTGACTGTATATGACAGACAGCTGACTGTGACTGTATATGACAGACAGCTGACTGTGTGACTGTGTATGAGACAGCTGACTGTGTGACTGTATATGACAGACAGCTGACTGTGTGACTGTATATGACAGACAGATGACTGTGTGACTATATGACAGACAGCTGACTGTGTGACTGTATATGAGAGACAGCTGACTGTGTTACTGTATATGACAGACAGCTGACTGTGTGACTGTATATGACAGACAGCTGACTGTGTTACTGTATATGACAGACAGCTGACTGTGTGACTGTATATGACATACAGCTGAATGTGTGACTGTATATGACAGACAGCTGACTGTGTGACTGTATATGACAGACAGCTGAATGTTTGACTGTATATGACAGACAGCTGACTGTATATGACAGACAGCTGACTGTATATGACAGACAGCTGACTGTGTGACTGAATATTGCAGACAGCTGACTGTGTGACTGTATATGACATACAGCTGACTGTGTGACTGTATATGACACAACTGACTGTGTGACTGTGTATGACAGACAGCTGACTGTGTGACTGTATATGACAGACATCTGACTGTGACTGTATATGGCATACAGTTGACTGTGTGACTGTATATGGCATACAGCTGACTGTGTGACTGTATATGGCATACAGCTGACTATGACTGTATATCACAGACAGCTGACTGTGTGACTGTATATGACAGACAGCTGACTGTGACTGGATATGACATACAGCTGACTGTGACTATATGACAGACAGCTGACTGGGACTATATGACAGACAGCTGACTGTGACTGTATATGACAGACAGCTGACTGTGACTGTATATGACAGACAGCTGACTGTGTGACTGTATATGACAGACAGCTGACTGTGTGACTGGATATGACATACAGCTGACTGTGTGACTGTATATGACAGACAGCTGACTGTGTGACTGTATATGACAGACAGCTGACTGTGTGACTGTATATGACATACAGATGGCTGTGTGACTGTATATGACAGACAGCTGACTGGGACTATATGACAGACAGCTGACTGTGTGACTGTATATGACAGACAGCTGACTGTATGACTGTATATGACAGACAACTGAATGTGTGACTGTATATGACAGACAGCTGACTGTGTGACTGTATATGACAGACAGCTGAATATGTGACTGTATATGACAGACAGCTGAATGTGACTATATGACAGACAGCTGACTGTGTGACTGTATATGACAGACAGCTGACTGTGACTGTATATGACAGACAGATGACTGTGTGACTGTATATTACAGACATCTGACTGTGTGACTGTATATGGCAGACATCTGACTGTGTGACTGTATATGTCAGACAGCTGACTGTGTGACTGTATATGACATACAGCTGACTGTGACTATATGACAGACAGCTGACTGTGTAACTGTATATGACAGACAGCTGACTGTGTGACTGTATATGACAGACAGCTGACTGTGTGACTGTATATGACAGACAGTTGAATGTGTGACTGTGACTGCATGTGACAGACAGCTGACTGTGTGACTGTATATGACAGACAGCTGACTGTGTGACTGTATATGACATACAGCTGACTGTGTGACTGTATATGACAGACAGCTGACTGTGTGACTGTATATGACAGACAGCTGACTGTGTGACTGTATATGACAGACAGCTGACTGTGTGACTGTATATGACAGACAGCTGACTGTGTGACTGTATATGACAGACAGCTGACTGTGTGACTGTATATGACAGACAGCTGACTGTGTGACTGTGTATGACAGACAGCTGACTGCGTGGCTATATATGACAGACAGCTGACTGTGTGACTGTATATGACAGAAACTGACTGTGTGACTGTATATGACAGACAGCTGACTGTGTGACTGTATATGACAGACAGCTGACTGTGTGACTGTATATGACAGACAGCTGACTGTATAGTGTATACGACAGACAGCTGACTGTGTGACTGTATATGACAGACAGCTGACTGTGTGACTGTATATGACAGACAGCTGACGGGGCGGGAGAGACAGCTGGTGGAGCGCCGCCGGGACGTGGAGGAGATGCTCCGCTGGCAGACCGCCCTGGACCAGGAGGAAAGGGCCGTCCGCAGCCTGGAGCGACGAGCGCTGCGCCGCGGTCACGGCACAGAGGGTCAGTACCACACCCTGGAGCGGTGAGCGCTGCGGTCACGGCACAGAGGGTCAGTACCACACCCTGGAGCGGTGAGCGCTGCGGTCACGGCACAGAAGGTCAGTACCACAGCCTGGAGCGGTGAGCGCTGCGGTCACGGCACAGAGGGTCAGTGCCACAGCCTGGAGCGGTGAGCGCTGCGGTCACGGCACAGAGGGTTAGTGCCACAGCCTGGAGCGGTGAGCGCTGCGGTCACGGCACAGAGGGTCAGTGCCACAGCCTGGAGCGGTGAGCGCTGCGGTCACGGCACAGAGGGTCAGTGCCACAGCCTGGAGCGGTGAGCGATGCGGTCACGGTACAGAGGGTCAGTATATACGCCGGCGCTGTTACCGACACCTTCGCTTTTGTATTGTGCTGACATGGCAGTAACCGGTGGCAACTAAACGCGCATAGCTGATCATAACCAAACGTGTCTCAGAGTTATAAGAGTTATTACTCATGAATATTTGTGTGTGGTATCTGCAAACGCTGGTCTGGATCATGAATATTTGTGTGTGGTATCTGCAAACGCTGGTCTGGATCATGCATATTCGTGTGAGGTATCTGCAAACGCTGGTCTGGATCATGAATATTTGTGTGTGGTATCTGCAAACGCCGGTCTGGATCATGAATATTCGTGTGTGGTATCTGCAAACGCTGGTCTGGATCATGAATATTTGTGTGTGGTATCTGCAAACGCTGGTCTGGATCATGAATATTCGTGTGAGGTATCTGCAAACGCTGGTCTGGATCATGAATATTCGTGTGTGGTATCTGCAAACGCTGGTCTGGATCATGAATATTTGTGTGTGGTATCTGCAAACGCTGGTCTGGATCATGAATATTCGTGTGTGGTATCTGCAAACGCTGGTCTGGATCATGAATATTCGTGTGTGGTATCTGCAAACGCTGGTCTGGATCATGAATATTCGTGTGAGGTATCTGCAAACGCTGGTCTGGATCATGAATATTTGTGTGTGGTATCTGCAAACGCTGGTCTGGATCATGAATATTTGTGTGTGGTATCTGCAAACGCTGGTCTGGATCATGAATATTCGTGTGTGGTATCTGCAAACGCTGGTCTGGATCATGAATATTCGTGTGTGGTATCTGCAAACGCTGGTCTGGATCATGAATATTCGTGTGAGGTATCTGCAAACGCCGATCTGGATCATGAATATTCGTGTGTGGTATCTGCAAACGCTGGTCTGGATCATGAATATTCGTGTGTGGTATCTGCAAACGCTGGTCTGGATCATGAATATTCGTGTGTGGTATCTGCAAACGCTGGTCTGGATCATGAATATTTGTGTGTGGTATCTGCAAACGCTGGTCTGGATCATGCATATTCGTGTGTGGTATCTGCAAACGCTGGTCTGGATCATGAATATTCGTGTGTGGTATCTGCAAACGCTGGTCTGGATCATGAATATTTGTGTGTGGTATCTGCAAACGCTGGTCTGTATCATGAATATTCGTGTGTGGTATCTGCAAACGCTGGTCTGGATCATGAATATTTGTGTGTGGTATTTGCAAACGCTGGTCTGGATCATGAATATTCGTGTGTGGTATCTGCAAACGCTGGTCTGGATCATGAATATTTGTGTGTGGTATCTGCAAACGCTGGTCTGGATCATGAATATTCGTGTGTGGTATCTGCAAACGCTGGTCTGGATCATGAATATTCGTGTGAGGTATCTGCAAACGCTGGTCTGGATCATGAATATTCGTGTGAGGTATCTGCAAACGCTGGTCTGGATCATGAATATTCGTGTGTGGTATCTGCAAACGCTGGTCTGGATCATGAATATTCGTGTGAGGTATCTGCAAACGCCGGTCTGGATCATGAATATTCGTGTGTGGTATCTGCAAACGCTGGTCTGGATCATGAATATTCGTGTGTGGTATCTGCAAACGCTGGTCTGGATCATGAATATTCGTGTGTGGTATCTGCAAACGCTGGTCTGGATCATGAATATTCGTGTGTGGTATCTGCAAACGCTGGTCTGGATCATGAATATTCGTGTGTGGTATCTGCAAACGCTGGTCTGGATCATGAATATTCGTGTGTGGTATCTGCAAACGCTGGTCTGGATCATGAATATTCGTGTGAGGTATCTGCAAACGCCGGTCTGGATCATGAATATTCGTGTGTGGTATCTGCAAACGCTGGTCTGGATCATGAATATTCGTGTGTGGTATCTGCAAACGCTGGTCTGGATCATGAATATTCGTGTGTGGTATCTGCAAACGCCGGTCTGGATCATTAATATGTGTGTGTGGTATCTGCAAACGCTGGTCTGGATCATGAATATTCGTGTGAGGTATCTGCAAACGCTGGTCTGGATCATGAATATTCGTGTGTGGTATCTGCAAACGCTGGTCTGGATCATGAATATTCGTGTGAGGTATCTGCAAACGCTGGTCTGGATCATGAATATTCGTGTGTGGTATCTGCAAACGCTGGTCTGGATCATGCATATTCGTGTGAGGTATCTGCAAACGCTGGTCTGGATCATGAATATTCGTGTGAGGTATCTGCAAACGCTGGTCTGGATCATGAATATTCGTGTGAGGTATCTGCAAACGCTGGTCTGGATCATGAATATTCGTGTGTGGTATCTGCAAACGCTGGTCTGGATCATGAATATTCGTGTGTGGTATCTGCAAACGCTGGTCTGGATCATGAATATTCGTGTGTGGTATCTGTAAACGCTGGTCTGGATCATGAATATTCGTGTGAGGTATCTGCAAACGCTGGTCTGGATCATGAATATTCGTGTGAGGTATCTGCAAACGCTGGTCTGGATCATGAATATTCGTGTGAGGTATCTGCAAACGCTGGTCTGGATCATGAATATTCGTGTGTGGTATCTGCAAACGCTGGTCTGGATCATGAATATTCGTGTGAGGTATCTGCAAACGCTGGTCTGGATCATGAATATTCGTGTGTGGTATCTGCAAACGCTGGTCTGGATCATGAATATTCGTGTGTGGTATCTGCAAACGCTGGTCTGGATCATGAATATTCGTGTGTGGTATCTGCAAACGCTGGTCTGGATCATGAATATTCGTGTGTGGTATCTGCAAACGCTGGTCTGGATCATGAATATTCGTGTGTGGTATCTGCAAACGCTGGTCTGGATCATGAATATTCGTGTGTGGTATCTGTAAACGCTGGTCTGGATCATGAATATTCGTGTGTGGTATCTGCAAACGCTGGTCTGGATCATGAATATTCGTGTGTGGTATCTGTAAACGCTGGTCTGGATCATGAATATTCGTGTGTGGTATCTGCAAACGCTGGTCTGGATCATGAATATTCGTGTGTGGTATCTGCAAACGCTGGTCTGGATCATGAATATTCGTGTGTGGTATCTGTAAACGCTGGACTGGATTGATGTGGCCAGTGCGCGAGGCTACGTCAGCTCCGTTTCTGAAGTCACTGATGTGAATCTGCAGCTTTATTAAGGAGATGCGCCGTCAATGATGCCTACTGTGTGTCTGTCTGCTGACCTTGATCTGTCTGTATCTGTCTGCGTGTGTGTCTGTGTGTGTGAGTACAGTTCCAGCAGAGCCGGAGCTGGGCTCGTCTGTGGACCGCTCGGCTGGTGAGGTCGAGACCAACACCTCCCAGTCGCAGCAGGAGGAGGGCTCCCTTACGGAGGGACGGCCCGGCAGCGCGCCTCCGACCCAGGTCAGTCCTCCGGCCAACTGTCTGTTGAGCGGTGCCCACCGTGTCCTCCCTTCTCCTCACCTCGCCACGCTGCGGCAAACCACGCCACACCAGCCGTGACACGTCTCGTCCAAACACGCCACCCTGCGCCAAACCACGCCACACCAGCCGTGACACGTCTCGTCCAAAAACGCCACCCTGCGCCAAACCACGCCACACCACGCCACACCAGCCGTGACACGTCTCGTCCAAATACGCCACCCTACGCCAAACCACGCCACACCACGCCACACCAGCCGTGACACGTCTCGTCCAAACACGCCACCCTGCGGCAAACCACGCCACACCAGCCGTGACGCGTCACACCAGCCGTGACACGTCTCGTCCAAACACGCCACCCTGCGGCAAACCACGCCACACCAGCCGTGCCACGTCTCGTCCAACTGTGCTGAGTGTGACACATGGCGGTCCGGTGTGACGGCGGCCCGGTCCGTACTGGTTTGTGTATTGTATTTTCCCACGCGGCAACGAACGGAGACCGTCCCCGTCCCCTGGCAGGGTCGCAGGGGCGGAGCACCGCTGATAGTGGCAATCTGCTCCTGTATTGATGCGAGGAAACTGATATGTATGCTGGATTGGTTGTCTCACTGCTGGATTGGTTGTCTCACTGCTGGATTAGTTGTCTCACTGCTGGATTAGGTGTCTCACTGCTGGAGTAGTTGTCTCACTGCTGGATTGGCTGTCTCACTGCTGGATTGGTTGTCTCACTTCTGGATTGGCTGTCTCACTGCTGGATTGGTTGTCTCACTGAGCTGGATTGGTTGTCTCACTGCTGGATTGGTTATCTCACTGCTGGATTAGTTGTATCACTGCTGGATTGGTTGTCTCACTGAGCTGGATTGGTTGTCTCACTGCTGGATTGGTTGTCTCGCTGCTGGATTAGTTGTCTCATTGCTGGATTAGTTGTCTCACTCGGGGTGTCTCATTCAGCGGTCGGCTAGCAACGCGGCCAGGTCGGCGGCCGGCGGCAAAAGGGCGCCGGACCGGACTGTCGACACCACTGCCGACACCACTGCCGACACCACTGCCGACACCACCGCCGACACGACTGCCGACACCACGGCGGCGGACACGACTGTGGAGCGCAGCTGCGAGGTGTCTGAGGAGCTGCCGGACAGGTCCAGCGACATGTCCGACGCCGCCTGCCCCACCGCGTGAGTAACGACTGTGTCCACCACCGTGAGGGTGCCGCCTCCTCTGCCAAATCAGTGTAACCACTAGAATCCAGTTCATGACGTCCGTGAGTAGTCCCGTAAAATCAGCGGGCGAAACTATGCACAGCATTGCCTTTTGCGACTTATTTCCCGTAAAAATGGCGCATGAAACGAAACTCTGAGCGACATTCTGCTGTTATACTGAATGTTGAACGTCCTGTGTGTTGTGTGCTATAGTTTTCAACTTATGCCGACACCTACGCCCGCTGTGTCGACAGGAGCTCCTCCATTCGGGAGGTGACCTCTGGGTCTACTCACGAGGTGACCTCTGGGTCTACTCGCGAGGTGACCTCTGGGTCTACTCGCGAGGTGACATCTGTCTCCACTCTGGAGGCCACATCTGCCTCTATCCGGGAGGTCACCTCTGCCACGGGCACGGCGACCGGCTCCGGCGCAACCCGGCAGGTTTCCTCCGGTACCACCAGCTCGTCGGGTACCAGTAGCTCGGTCAGCACGCGCACCGTTCGTTCCCGTTCTGCCTCTGAGCCTGCCCTGGTGACGGGCCGCTCCGGCCCCGGCCCAGGCCCCGGCCCCGGCTCGGCGTCCGCCCTGGCCGGCGGCGGAGGACGGGTGGTGCCGATCAAGTCGCCGCTGTCTCCCCGTCTGTCCGGCCCGGCCGCTGCTGCGGTCAAGGCAGCCCGCCGCCGAAACTCGAGCGGGTCGGATGACAGCGTCAGCTTCAGCCAGAACGGTGAGCGCGGCTCTCACAGCCAGAACGGTGAGCACGGCTCTCAGCCAGAACGGTGAGCGCGGCTCACACGGTGTCAGCTTCAGCCAGAACGGTGAGCACGGCTCTCAGCCAGAACGGTGAGCACGGCTCTCACAGCCAGAACGGTGAGCACGGCTCTCACAGTGTCAGCTTCAGCCAGAACGGTGAGCACGGCTCTCAGCCAGAACGGTGAGCACGGCTCTCACAGCCAGAACGGTGAGCACGGCTCTCACAGTGTCAGCTTCAGCCAGAACGGTGAGCACGGCTCTCACGGTGTCAGCTTCAGCCAGAACGGTGAGCACGGCTCTCAGCCAGAACGGTGAGCACGGCTCTCAGCCAGAACGGTGAGCACGGCTCACACGGTGTCAGCTTCAGCCAGAACGGTGAGCACGGCTCTCAGCCAGAACGGTGAGCACGGCTCTCACAGCCAGAACGGTGAGTACGGCTCTCACAGTGTCAACTTCAGCCAGAACGGTGAGCACGGCTCTCAGCCAGAACGGTGAGCACGGCTCTCAGCCAGAACGGTGAGCACGGCTCTCAGCCAGAACGGTGAGCACGGCTCTCAGCCAGAACGGTGAGCACGGCTCTCAGCCAAAACGGTGAGCACGGCTCTGACAGCCAGAACGGTGAGCACGGCTCTCAGCCAGAACGGTGAGCACGGCTCTCAGCCAGAACGGTGAGCACGGCTCTCAGCCAGAACGGTGAGCACGGCTCTGACAGCCAGAACGGTGAGCACGGCTCTCAGCCAGAACGGTGAGCACGGCTCTCACAGCCAGAACGGTGAGCACGGCTCTCACAGCCAGAACGGTGAGCACGGCTCTCACAGTGTCAGCTTCAGCCAGAACGGTGAGCACGGCTCTCACAGCCAGAACCATGAGCACATCGTCATATATTGAACACAGACTAGGTGGGGTCAATACAGGCTGGTGGTGGGTGTCCTCAAATATCACTTGAAGTTGCTCTGGACGTACGTATAGACTGCTATCTTCTGAGCTGCTAACGCGGCTACAAGCTGCTAACGCGGCTACTGAGCTGCTAACGCGGCTGCAGGTCACCTGGTCACTGCCAGGGACCGTGCGGGCCACAGACATGACAAACCCGCTCAGTCGCCGCCTTCAGCTCATGACGTATAATTGTATACCTTCGTTATCATACTAGGCGTGTTTCGTATGTCCCGGGCACCTATATGACTTGTATTGACCGACTGGACTATGTGCCTACTCGGCCTGCATTGGCCCTGTGCGGTGCGCCGGCACTGTGTCGACATGCTCTGACCGTCGTGTCTGTCTGTCTGTGTTCCTCCAGAGACGTGCTCGGACCAGAGCGACGTTGAGGGCCGCATCTTCGCGCTCCAGGAGGAGCTGAAGCGGAGGAAAATCGAGGCCGAGCGCCTGCGTCGGGAGCAGCGGCGGAAACACAGAGAGAAACTCCGCCAGCAGGAGCAGTCGCTGCGCAAACAGATCGAGGTGAGCAGCTGATGGAAGTCAGAACGGGTCAGCGCTCGTATGACGGGACGGATGACTTGTCCAGGCATGGTCATGACTCGTGACTCCACTGGCCCGGGTCGGACGCGAGTCAGGCTGTGGTTCCGTTGTATCGTCCAGTCATTGGTCATGGTCGTGACGCCACTGGCCCGGTCAGACTCGAGTCACCCGTCCAGTCCCGACTGTGGTTCCGTTGTATCGTCCAGGCATGGTCATTGGTCATGGTCGTGACGCCACTGGCCCGGTCAGACTCGAGTCACCCGTCGCGTCCCGGCTGTGGTTCCGTTGTACAGTGCTCGGGTATCGGCTTAAATATAATGCAAGACGTTAATTTGCTTGTTTATCATTTGGCCTAATATAATGCATGTATGTTTGATCCCGTATTTTCGAGCGAGGTTTCCAGTATTTTTTTCTTTCACATTCGATTATTAAACTCATTGCACTATACCCTACCATTTGAGTACCGTGGCCCTAGTATGCGGTTGTGTGCTCAGCTGTGTTTGTCGTGCGTGTGTCGCGCTGACGCATGGCTGCCGTGTGTCGTGTGTCGCGCTGACGCGTGGCTGCCGTGTGTCGCGTGTCGTGCTGACGCGTGGCTGTCGTGTGTCGTGTGTCGCGCTGACGCATGGCTGCCGTGTGTCGTGTGTCGCGCTGACGCATGGCTGCCGTGTGTCGCGTGTCGTGCTGACGCGTGGCTGTCGTGTGTCGTGTGTCGTGTGTCGCGCTGACGCGTGGCTGCCGTGTGTCGTGTGTCGTGCTGACGCGTGGCTGCCGTGTGTCGCGTGTCGTGCTGACGCGTGGCTGTCGTGTGTCGTGTGTCGCGCTGACGCGTGGCTGCCGTGTGTCGTGTGTCGTGCTGACACGTGGCTGCCGTGTGTCGCGTGTCGTGCTGACGCGTGGCTGCCGTGTGTCGTGTGTCGCGCTGACGCGTGGCTGCCGTGTGTCGTGTGTCGTGCTGACGCGTGGCTGCCGTGTGTCGCGTGTCGTGCTGACGCGTGGCTGCCGTGTGTCGTGTGTCGCGCTGACGCGTGGCTGCCGTGTGTCGTGTGTCGCGCTGACGCGTGGCTGCCGTGTGTCGCGTGTCGTGCTGACGCGTGGCTGCCGTGTGCCGTGTGTCTCGCTGACGCGTGGCTGCCGTGTGTCGTGTGTCGTGCTGACGCGTGGCTGCCGTGTGCCGTGTGTCGTGCTGACGCGTGGCTGCCGTGTGTCGTGTGTCGTGCTGACGCGTGGCTGCCGTGTGCCGTGTGTCGCGCTGACGCGCTGCTGACGCGTGGCTCTCGTGTGTCGCCAGGCGTACGACGCCAGTATCCGCCGTGCTGAGCTGGAGCTGGAGACGCAGCTGGTGGAACAGCAGCGGCCGGTGCGCCCCGTGATTAAACAACCTCGCGTGGCCGAGAGGAGACCGGGCCGCTCCTCCGCCTCCGCCGCCACCGGACGGCAGGCCTCGGCGCCGCCGACCAGCGGGTCTTCAGACACCAGCACCAGCGTGTCGCAAGACTCCAGCACCGAGACGATCGTCCACAGCCCCGCCAAGGCGACGGCGAGCGCGGCGGACACGGCAGACGAGAGGCGAGGGTCGTCGGCGACCGAGGAGAGTGGCAGCGAGACGTCCGTCTGCGCGTCGGTCGCCACGGGACGCGACACGGACGCAGATGGGTCGACTACAGAGGAGAGCACGAGCAGGACATCGGGTAGTGGTCCGGTACAGACAGAGAGTCGTAGTAAAACAACAGTCAGCGCCGCGGTGGCCACGGCAACGGCGGAGGTTGAGACTGAGAGTTCCAGTACAACTTCGGCGAGTGTCGCTGTTGGTACAGAAGGTGTGGTAACGGAGAAAGGCAGTGGGACGTCGAGTAGTGATTCTGTTCCTACGGCAGACGTTCAGAGTGGGAGTTCGAGCAAGACTTCGACGAGCACAACTGTTCGTAGTGGTGATGTGGAGACTGAGAAACCGAGTGGGGCGTCCGCCAGCGCGACCGTGCCAACGGGGGATGTCGAAACCGAGAGTCCGAGTAAAACCACCATCAGCACCGCTGCTCCCACAGCAGAGTTCGAAACCGAGAGTCTGGGTAAAACGTCCACCAGCGCCACTTCTCGCTCGGCAGAAACCAATATTCCGAGTAAAGCGTCCACCAGCGCCACTGTTCGTACGGCGCAGGACGTGGCGACCGAAGGCGAGGAAGCTAGCGAGGCGTCCCTGGTTGCGCCGACACACGGCGGCAAAACTACTGAGGATAGCACAGACAAATCTTCTTCCTCCTCCTCCTCCTCCTCCTCCTCCTCCTCCTCCTCCTCCTCCCAAGAGACGAGCTCGGCGGTGTCGGCGGCGGTCCAAACCGGACGAGATGTCTCGACCGATGCGGTTACCACCGAAATACCGACCGCCCGAGACGACTCGGCCAGCGCCTCGGCGGACGAGGTGGCGGGCGAGGAGGCCGGGTCGGGTGGCGCAGAGCGGAGCGAGCGCGCAGCCTCTGCCAGTCGCGCTGCGGAGTCCGAGGCCAGGTCCAAGCTAGAGTCAGAGTCGCGTTCGGAGTCAGAGGCCAAATCACGTTCCGAGTCGCGCTCCAAGTCCAAGTCGGCGTCCCAGAGTGCAGCGGCAGTGCAGCGGGCAGACAAGCCGACCGGCCACCGCTCCTCCCCGTCCGCCTCCATCGTCACGGGGCGCAGCGTCGAGACGGAGGCAGACACAAGCTCGTCCTCTGCCAGCGGCGCGGCGGGCAGCGGTCGGCTGGCCGCGCCTCACATCGGTCGGACTGAGGTGCCGGTGGAAACTAAGCAGCAGCCGAGCGACCGTAAGTCGACCTCCAGTAGTGACGAATCTTCGACGCTCGGCGGTGACTCGTCTTCAGCCAGCGTGTCGGTACCGACGGAGGTGGTGACGGAGAGGGCGGAAACGGAGGCGGAGGCGGAAACGGAGGCGGTGGCGGTGGCGGTGGCGGAGCCGGTGGCGGAGCCGGAGGCGGAGCCGGAGACGGAGGCGGAGACGGAGGCGGAGACGGAGGCGGAGACGGAGGCGGAGACGGAGGCGGAGACGGAGGCGGAGACGGAGGCGGAAACGGAGGAGACGGTGTCCGCAGCGGGGCAGCTGCCTGGTGCGTCTCCGGCGGAGGCGTCTCTGACGAAGGAGATGGCGCTGAAGACAGCGACAGAGAAGGCGGCGGAAACGGCGAAGGAGCCGGCGGTGGAGGCGGTCTCCGAGATCAAACCTGACGCACCGGAGAGCGAGTCCGCCAGAATCCCCTCTGACGTCAAGGACAAATCAGCCCATGCCGAGCCTCTGGACAGCGACGCGGGCGCAACAGACACCTCTCTGTCTATTGCTGAGGACATCGCCGAGCCGAGTTTGGAACCCGAAGACGACCAGAAAGCAGTGGAGTCGCTGTCGGCTCCGGTCACCTACCCAACCGACCAGCCGGCGGCCGAGCAGGCCGAACATGCCGAGCAGGCCGAACAGGCCGATCAGGCCGATCAGGCCGAGGAGCAGGTTGGTAGGAGAACTGCGCTGACCGTCGAGGACAGGGAACGGCTGGGGAACTCGATCACTGACCAGCTGCTGCGCTCACTGCTGGACGAGTCGCTGGACAGCCGCGACTGGAGACAGTCTCTGTCGCCAGCCAGACCGGCTGGGAAAACGTTCATCGTGTCTGAACAGCCCGGGGAAGCGGCTAGCGCGGAACCAAGCAAGCAGTTCGAACAGATCACTGTCGGTAAGGTCGACGAACCGTCTGGAGAGGAGAAAGCTGACGCACTGCTTCGAGACGTGCTAGGAAAGTCGGATAACCGCCATGAAGAAGACGTTCGACCAGAATCTGCTGAGCAAGCGGATAAAACCGGAAAGTCTGAGCGGGACGAAACTGAGGAGGACAAAACATGCAGCTCGGAATCTTCAGAATCCAAACCGACCACGACCCGCACCACGGCGACGTCGTCCTCTTCGGAGAGCAAAACGTCCAGCTCTGATCCGGACACGTCCGGGGATTCCTCCATCACGGAGGACATCTCCACGGCGTCCTCGGAGAGTCAGGAGGATGGCAGTACAACTCGCGAGGACAGGAGCGCTGCTGGCGAGGACAGGAGCGCTGCTGGTGAGGACAGGAGCGCTGCTGGCGAGGACAGGAGCGCTGCTGCGGAGGACAAGAGCGATGGCGATGAGAAAAAAACTGCTGCCGACGATGACAGGAGCATCACCGCAGAGCGCCAGAGCCCTATCGAGGAAAAGTCCTCTCGTGCCGATGAGGACAAGGCGCGTCCTGTGGCCGATGAGGACCGCACGTCCTCGGCCTCCTCTGAGGAGCGCGCGTCCTCCTCCTCCTCTGAGGAGCGCAGTGCTGCGTCTGACGCCGGTCCGTGGCAGCGACCGGCCGGTCGGCGAGCCAGGGTCGTCTCTTTAGATTCGGAGACCCTCTGTGAACAGGTGGAGCTAACGTTTTCCATTCCTACCGCGCGCTACACTGCGCCGAGACCGGCGTGGGCTCAGGAATCCCCTCATGAACAGGCCTGGGTCCAGGAGTCTCCTCGGGAACCGGGGCCGGCGAAGGATCAGGAGTCAGATCAGGAAAGGCAGTCGGTACCGGAGCAGGATCGGACGGAGCGGGTGGTCGAGGCGGTGCTGGGGCGTCTCCTCGACGAAGCCTGGCTGGAGATTCTGAGGTGCTGGAGACGCCGACAGCAGCCCGACCTGGCCGACGACACAGCACACACGGAGACGTCCGAACACGGTTAGACTTGGTGACTCGCTTAAACTGGTGTCAATTTTACTGAACAGACGTTCTGTGTGTGGCCGCTATATGTCGCTGTTTGTCATTGTCTGCCCCCATCTACCGCTATGTGTAACTGTGTACAGTTAAATACGCAGGGTAAAACCGGGGAGCACCGCCCACGTAAGCACCGGCCATGCCAGTAGCTGGAAAGTGATACAGCGTAGATCATCGGCTGCCAGTTATTTGCGGTCGCCTCAGGACAGGCACGGGACAGGTACGGGACAGGTACGGGACAGGTACGGGACAGGTACAGGACAGGTACAGGACAGGTACGGTACAGGACAGGTACGGTACAGGACAGGTACAGGACAGGTACAGGACAGGTACAGGTACAGGACAGGTACAGGACAGGTACAGGACAGGTACAGGACAGGTACAGGACAGGTACAGGACAGGTACAGGACAGGTACAGGACAGGTACAGGACAGGTACAGGACAGGTACAGGACAGGTAC
>JAXIVJ010001809.1:67500-126256 GCA_036785665.1 Chirona hameri
GATTGTGAAGTTGATCGTGATTGTTAATGTCAATGTCATCTTGGAGTGGCTGCCATTCATGCTTCATTGTTCACTTGTGAGTGCCTTCGTTTGTACTCGGCTGTTGGGTGTTAAGACCGGGGCCGTGTTTTGTACTCGGCTGTTGGGTGTTAAGACCGGGGCCGTGTTTTGTACTCGGCTGCTGGGTGTTAAGACCGGGGCCGTGTTTTGTACTCGGCTGCTGGGTGTTAAGACCGGGGCCGTGTTTTGTACTCGGCTGTTGGGTGTTAAGACCGGGGCCGTGTTTTGTACTCGGCTGCTGGGTGTTAAGGCCGGGGGCCGTGTTTTGTACTCGGCTGCTGGGTGTTAAGACCGGGGCCGTGTTTTGTACTCGGCTGCTGGGTGTTAAGGCCGGGGGCCGTGTTTTGTACTCGGCTGCTGGGTGTTAAGACCGGGGCCGTGTTTTGTACTCGGCTGCTGGGTGTTAAGACCGGGGCCGTGTTTTGTACTCGGCTGCTGGGTGTTAAGGCCGGGGGCCGTGTTTTGTACTCGGCTGTTGGGTGTTAAGACCGGGGCCGTGTTTTGTACTCGGCTGCTGGGTGTTAAGACCGGGGCCGTGTTTTGTACTCGGCTGTTGGGTGTTAAGACCGGGGCCGTGTTTTGTACTCGGCTGCTGGGTGTTAAGGCCGGGGGCCGTGTTTTGTACTCGGCTGCTGGGTGTTAAGACCGGGGCCGTGTTTTGTACTCGGCTGTTGGGTGTTAAGACCGGGGCCGTGTTTTGTACTCGGCTGTTGGGTGTTAAGACCGGGGCCGTGTTTTGTACTCGGCTGCTGGGTGTTAAGACCGAGGCCGTGTTTTGTACTCGGCTGCTGGGTGTTAAGACCGGGGCCGTGTTTTGTACTCGGCTGTTGGGTGTTAAGACCGGGGCCGTGTTTTGTACTCGGCTGCTGGGTGTTAAGGCCGGGGGCCGTGTTTTGTACTCGGCTGTTGGGTGTTAAGACCGGGGCCGTGTTTTGTACTCGGCTGTTGGGTGTTAAGACCGGGGCCGTGTTTTGTACTCGGCTGCTGGGTGTTAAGGCCGGGGGCCGTGTTTTGTTGCTGGTTTTGATAGCATATAGAGTCTGAATGAAGCAGCCCTGCAGTATTGCTGACCCAGTGGCTGCATTCCCTCAGATCCGTCGTCTGGAAGTGCTGCAGAAGTTCCAGCAGCTCTCGGGCAGTGGCGCGCTGTACGTGCGTGAGATCCCCAACAAACCTCCTCCACCATACCGCGAGCCGGCTGAGGGCGAGTGTCGAATCAGTCGAGCCCACCTGCAGCAGCGGTCGGCGCGGCCGCTGCGGGTCGTGCCGCACAGTGAGGGGCAGGTGCTGCCGCTGCTGCGGCGGGCCTGTGACGAGCTGCTGGCCGACGGACGCTCTGTCCAGGATGGTGAGGTGCAGCCGTCCGAGCCGTTCCTCGCTGGAGAGGGGGAAGAGGAGGTGGGAGAGGAGGCAGAACAGGACAGCGCCGGGAGTACGGATGATCAGGAGGGGCAGGACGAAACAGACGAAACGGACCCCGCGGCAGAGAAGCGGGCTGCGAAGCGCCAGTACCGCTGCTTCCTGTTCCAGCTGGCAGCTGCGGCGGCGAAGCAGGCGGCAGCCGCCGGCGCCGCGCCGCCGCCGCCCGCCTGGCTGCGCGGCCGGCCGGCGCGCCGGCTGGCGGCCCGGCCCCCGGCCGACGCCACCGCCCTCACCCACACTGTCCTGCGCCGCGCCGCAGTCCTGCTCGGCTTCCAACCGGCCGCCGCCAGAGAGAACCTGATGGTCCGCTGGGCGCGGAAGCGGCGTGACCGCGTGGATGAGGTGTTGGTGAGGGAGCTACAGCAGGAGGAGGCAGGCTGGGTTACCTATGACGCCGACGCGGTCACTGTCAAGGAGAAGCTGAGCAGGCAGCTGATGGACGATCTGCTGACCGACGCCACGCGTCAGTTGATCACGGTGTGGCGACGGCGATATGTGAAGCAGACTGACCTGTGACCGGAGTCTGATGACCCGTGACCGGAGTCTGATGACCCGTGACCGGAGTCTGATGACCCGTGACCGGAGTCTGATGACCCGTGACCGGAGTCTGATGACCCGTGACCGGAGTCTGATGACCCGTGACCGGAGTCTGATGACCCGTGACCGGAGTCTGATGACCTGTGACCGGCGTCTGATGACCCGTGACCGGAGTCTGATGACCTGTGACCGGAGTCTGATGACCCGTGACCGGAGTCTGATGACCCGTGACCGGAGTCTGATGACCCGTGACCGGAGTCTGATGACCCGTGACCGGAGTCTGATGACCCGTGACCGGAGTCTGATGACCCGTGACCGTCCCGTCTGATGATCCGTGACCGTCCCGTCTGATGATCCGTGACCGGAGTCTGATGACCTGTGACCGGAGTCTGATGACCCGTGACCGGAGTCTGATGACCCGTGACCGGAGTCTGATGACCAGTGACCGGCGCTCTCGGTCCGAAGCGAGCCGTGACTGACCTGTGACCGCTGCCCGGGGGCCTATGATCGGCTCCCGGGACGGACGGAGTGTGTGTGGGGGGTAGAGTGGACGGAGTGTGGGGTAGAGTGGACGGGAGATGCTGCGGTGCCTTGATATCTCAGGAGCTTGCCAGCTGGTGAGGCGCTGTGGACAGCTGGTGAGGTGCTGTGGACAGCTGGCGAGGCGCTGTTGTGAAATGGTCCGTCCAGGACTGACTTTGAGACTCATTGTGCTCACTGTGCTCACTGTGCTCACTGTGTGATTCGGTAGTTGTTTTCTTGGCACCGACCGTGCCACCCCTTAGTGTTGAAATGTGGAACCATCCAACAGGGAATAGCTGTGTCAGAGTCTTCGGAGTGCCTCCTGACGTAGATATAGTTTGTTGAACTTGGCTGGAATGATTCAGCTGGAATTGTACAGGATCATCGGATCACCTAGTGTTAGTAGATTACCGTCCACCGTGTTACATTGTTAGTTGTGAAATACGCAGGTTGTTCAACATGACTGTATTTCTCCGATGCATTGTCTAATATTATCGCTGAAGCAATTGCAAACAAAACAGCCAGCATTTGACTGTGCTCGGTCGTCACAAACACGTGTCGCCTGGCTGACCTGTAATTCAGCCTCGCTTTGTCGATCGCTGCTCAGCCCAGTCGTGGCGTTGCCCTGTTCCGCGGCTTCCTTTGCGACGTGCGATGTTCGTCTCGGAGCTCGAAATACTCCTTCGTGTGTCAGCGGTGTGTTTGTGAGGAGTCCCCCACGCGACTCCGCTCCGTCCAAAGCCTCCAGTGTCCCGGGTGCCGCGCCGTGGGAAAGTGTTTTCGTGACTCAAATACACTGGTGATTGAGTCTGGGCGAACAGTTCTGGGTTGGCTGCGGTGAAGGATGAGATCTGCGTGTGCTGCCGTATTGGTCGCCCCCACACCCTTCCTAAGTGTCCCCTCCCCAGCCGATCCTGGCGGACTCCTCCCTGGTAAACGCTTCTGTTCCCAGTGTAGACCGGTCTGAGACGTCCACTGCTGCGGGACCGGTCACTCGGCCTTGGGTTTGGCGTCGCCCAGCTGGCTGCACCTCTCGGAGGCGGCCTGTACGGCGGACATGACGGCGTACCTGCAACAGAGGTACACACGGCGGGTCAGCGGGACAGACGGACGGCGCCGGCTGCTGCATCGTGTCGATTACAGATCAACACTGCAGACATCAGCGACAGATACACACTGCAGGACCGACACGTGTGGAGCGTGGTGCAGTTCATGGTCGCCACTCGAGACCGGTAGTTGTGCTGCAGCAGACATCAGCGACAGATACACACTGGAGGACGGACATGTGTAGAGCGTGGTGCAGTTCATGGTCGCCACTCGAGACCGGTAGTTGTTCTGAAAGACCGATCAGAGACGAACAAGACAACGAAACATTGCTAAGAATGTGCGGACACTTGAACTTATACTGCGAAAATGCCTTTGAATATCGGAATTAGAGGGCGCAGCCATGACTGGTTGGTAATTTTGCTCCCATACCAGGTGTGTCACGACAATATTCCGAGGATCGTATGTAAATACGAGGGCTTTCGATATGCGTTGTGTTGTATCGCAACGCAACATGAACTCTATCATTCGCGCAGTTGTGTACTTTAACGCAGGTGTAGGCACTGCAGTGCTGGGGTCCGCCCGTCTGGAATAGCTCTGTGGTGGTGTGAGAAGCGGTCGGCGCTACTCACTCGAGTCCGGCCTTCTGCAGCGCCATCGTGCCAGCCAGCGTGCTGCCGCCAGCCGACGAAGCGTCCCTCCGGAGCTCTGAAGGGCTGCGGCCCGAGTCCAGCACCATCCGAGCCGCCCCGCTCGTCTGCCAAACGACGCAGTCAGTAACACGTCTGTAACTGCGGCCCGAGTCCAGCACCATCCGAGCCGCGCCGCTCGTCTGCCAAACGACGCAGTCAGTAACACGTCTGCCAAACGACGCTGTCAGTAACACGTCTGTAACTGCGGCCCGAGTCCAGCACCATCCGAGCCGCGCCGCTCGTCTGCCAAACGACGCAGTCAGTAACACGTCTGCCAAACGACGCTGTCAGTAACACGTCTGTAACTGCGGCCCGAGTCCAGCACCATCCGAGCCGCGCCGCTCGTCTGCCAAACGACGCGGTCAGTAACACGTCTGTAACTGCGGCCCGAGTCCAGCACCATCCGAGCCGCGCCGCTCGTCTGCCAAACGACGCGGTCAGTAACACGTCTGTAACTGCGGCCCGAGTCCAGCACCATCCGAGCCGCGCCGCTCGTCTGCCAAACGACGCAGTCAGTAACACGTCTGTAACTGCGGCCCGAGTCCAGCACCATCCGAGCCGCGCCGCTCGTCTGCCAAACGACGCAGTCAGTAACACGTCTGCCAAACGACGCAGTCAGTAACACGTCTGCCAAACGACGCGGTCAGTAACACGTCTGCCAAACGACGCAGTCAGTAACACGTCTGCCAAACGACGCAGTCAGTAACACGTCTGCCAAACGACGCAGTCAGTAACACGTCTGTAACTGCGGCCCGAGTCCAGCACCATCCAAGCCGCGCCGCTCGTCTGCCAAACGACGCGGTCAGTAACACGTCTGTAACTGCGGCCCGAGTCCAGCACCATCCGAGCCGCGCCGCTCGTCTGCCAAACGACGCAGTCAGTAACACGTCTGCCAAACGACGCAGTCAGTAACACGTCTGCCAAACGACGCAGTCAGTAACACGTCTGTAACTGCGGCCCGAGTCCAGCACCATCCAAGCCGCGCCGCTCGTCTGCCAAACGACGCAGTCAGTAACACGTCTGTAACTGCGGCCCGAGTCCAGCACCATCCGAGCCGCGCCGCTCGTCTGCCAAACGACGCAGTCAGTAACACGTCTGCCAAACGACGCGGTCAGTAACACGTCTGTAACTGCGGCCCGAGTCCAGCACCATCCGAGCCGCGCCGCTCGTCTGCCAAACGACGCGGTCAGTAACACGTCTGTAACTGCGGCCCGAGTCCAGCACCATCCGAGCCGCGCCGCTCGTCTGCCAAACGACGCTGTCAGTAACACGTCTGCCAAACGACGCGGTCAGTAACACGTCTGCCAAACGACGCAGTCAGTAACACGTCTGCCAAACGACGCTGTCAGTAACACGTCTGTAACTGCGGCCCGAGTCCAGCACCATTCGAGCCGCGCCGCTCGTCTGCCAAACGACGCAGTCAGTAACACGTCTGCCAAACGACGCTGTCAGTAACACGTCTGTAACTGCGGCCCGAGTCCAGCACCATCCGAGCCGCGCCGCTCGTCTGCCAAACGACGCAGTCAGTAACACGTCTGCCAAACGACGCAGTCAGTAACACGTCTGTAACTGCGGCCCGAGTCCAGCACCATCCGAGCCGCGCCGCTCGTCTGCCAAACGACGCAGTCAGTAACACGTCTGCCAAACGACGCTGTCAGTAACACGTCTGTAACTGCGGCCCGAGTCCAGCACCATTCGAGCCGCGCCGCTCGTCTGCCAAACGACGCGGTCAGTAACACGTCTGTAACTGCGGCCCGAGTCCAGCACCATCCAAGCCGCGCCGCTCGTCTGCCAAACGACGCAGTCAGTAACACGTCTGTAACTGCGGCCCGAGTCCAGCACCATCCAAGCCGCGCCGCTCGTCTGCCAAACGACGCGGTCAGTAACACGCCTGTAACTGCGGCCCGAGTCCAGCACCATCCGAGCCGCGCCGCTCGTCTGCCAAACGACGCAGTCAGTAACACGTCTGTAACTGCGGCCCGAGTCCAGCACCATCCGAGCCGCGCCGCTCGTCTGCCAAACGACGCGGTCAGTAACACGTCTGTAACTGCGGCCCGAGTCCAGCACCATCCGAGCCGCGCCGCTCGTCTGCCAAACGACGCAGTCAGTAACACGTCTGTAACTGCGGCCCGAGTCCAGCACCATCCAAGCCGCGCCGCTCGTCTGCCAAACGACGCAGTCAGTAACACGTCTGTAACTGCGGCCCGAGTCCAGCACCATCCAAGCCGCGCCGCTCGTCTGCCAAACGACGCAGTCAGTAACACGTCTGTAACTGCGGCCCGAGTCCAGCACCATCCGAGCCGCGCCGCTCGTCTGCCAAACGACGCAGTCAGTAACACGTCTGTAACTGCGGCCCGAGTCCAGCACCATCCGAGCCGCGCCGCTCGTCTGCCAAACGACGCGGTCAGTAACACGTCTGTAACTGCGGCCCGAGTCCAGCACCATCCGAGCCGCGCCGCTCGTCTGCCAAACGACGCAGTCAGTAACACGTCTGTAACTGCGGCCCGAGTCCAGCACCATCCAAGCCGCGCCGCTCGTCTGCCAAACGACGCAGTCAGTAACACGTCTGTAACTGCGGCCCGAGTCCAGCACCATCCAAGCCGCGCCGCTCGTCTGCCAAACGACGCAGTCAGTAACACGTCTGCCAAACGACGCAGTCAGTAACACGTCTGCCAAACGACGCAGTCAGTAACACGTCTGTAACTGACGACACTTCAGCGGCAAACACGGCACACAAGGCGGCACTGGAGCCACATTCAGGCGGTTGTCGGTCAGGAATTCGGAGAGGCTTTCGTTCACCAGGCAAACATGTAATCCAGTTACACTACGCCTGTCTGATTTGGGTGCGCGTATGCGTGTGTAGATTCACCCGTGCCCGTGCACGTGTCTGGCACCGGTCAGGACGTGTCTGTGTGGCCGTTTGGCGCTCTGTGGCTCGCTCACCGTCTTGGCGGCCATCTGCAGCGCCTCGTGCCAGGGTACCCCGAGGTTGACGGCGCCGCTGGCCAGCGCCTCAATGAAGCTCAGGACCTGGCGACACAGACACAGGCGCTGTCACTTGGGCAGGCAGACACATCGCCGATACAAACCATCACAATGTGGCCAAAACTCCAGTGTGATGGCGAAACTGGTTTCGTACAGGCAGTGTGCCTAGTCAAATATCGAGAACTATGTTACTCTACCACCCAAATAACTTCCCTTGTCGATGCCAATGACGTGACCTACTCCTCTGTCGGACGGCACTGGACAGCTGTAAAGGACGGCACTGGACGGTAAAGGACGACACGGGACGGTAAAGGACGGCACCGGACGGTAAAGGACGGCACCGGACGGTAAAGGACGGCACCGGACGGTAAAGGACGGCACCGGACGGTAAAGGACGAGACGGGACGGTAAAGGACGGCACCGGACGGTAAAGGACGGCACTGGACGGTAAAGGACGGCACTGGACGGTAAATGACGGCACTGGACGGCACTGGACGGTAAAGGACGACACAGGATGGTAAAGGACGGCACTGGACGATAAAGGACGGTACGGGACGGTACAGGACGGCACGGCGCAGTGAAGACGAGAGAACAGTGTACTACACCGCACGGCATGGTTAAGAACGGGAGGGCACGGCACGTCACATCACGGTAAAGGATGTGAATTAGGGTGCCATGGCTCAGCACGGCACTGCACGCGGTGGGCTGGGAGGCCACTCACGAACGCGGTGCCGCTGCTGAAGGCCCCGCTGTAGACATCCATCAGGTACTCCTCAGACTTCTGACAGGTCCCCAGCGCCGAGAACACCGTCTCCACGGCCAGCAGCCAGCGACGGGGCAGGCTTTCTCCGCAGGAATATACTGAAGCACAATTACAACAGCACATGGTCATTCTGTTCAAACGGGACTTGGGATCCGTGGGTACTACCAGGGGCGTCGCCACAAAATTTTGAGTGGGGGGCAGCCAGGTGTTTACCCCCCTCCAACCAGCCCCATAGGGCAAATGTACTGTGCTAATATGGGGGCCGGAGCGATCCTGGGGGACCCGGCCCTCCAGGGCCCACGGTGGCGAGGCCTCTGGATGGTACACTGTCAGTATTAGTGTTATAATGCTACATGGGTTCAGGGTTCACTATAATGCTACAGCTGTCGTTCTGATCACCATTTCCTATTCTAGCGTAGTGCACTGTCTCTAACAAACTGCCATAAACAAATCTCCGAATTATTTGACAGTGAGTAACCGTGAACAATGTCCTGGCAATTCGCATGAAGATCTGACGTCGCAGCACCACACTGTGTACTGTGGGACGCCCTTACCGGAGCTGCCCTCTCCGATGGCGACGGAGAGGTTCGGGACACAGCGGACCACGTGAAACTGCGTCGCCTGACTGCCCTCAGGCAGGCCCAAGGTCATAGTCTGTTGGACAAACACAGTCACGGTTACCATGGCAGCGGAGACGACAGTCACGGTTACCATGGTAGCGGAGACGACGCAGTCACGGTTACCATGGTAGCGGAGACGACACAGTCACCGTTACCATGGTAGCGGAGACGACACAGTCACGGTTACCATGGTAGCGGAGACGACACAGTCACGGTTACCATGGCAGCGGAGACGACACAGTCACGGTTACCATGGTAGCGGAGACGACACAGTCACGGTTACCATGGTAGCGGAGACGACACAGTCGCCGTGGATCAGGCTGGATTTACTTTGGCAGACACGTTCGAGTTCTTTCCCCCACGCGCACGTCCGGAGGATGTCACCGCTATTATACATAGATCGAATTAATTATTTGGACCATCAGCAAATTCAAATCAGTGGGTTTGTGGCTGATTGGTTAGGTAAATTTGATTTGAAACAAATTTGGATGTAATGTTACGAGTTGGTGCCTGTGGTGTTGGTATGGGGTGTGCAGGTGCACCAGTATGACTTGTGTGTGATGGGCGCGTGTGGTACCCGTATGGGCCGGTGTGTGCGCTCTGCAGTCTACAGGCGTCACCTGTATGGTCCTCTGCCGGGACCAGCCGGTGACCAGAGAGACGAAGCAGCGCTCTCTGCCGTCAGCCAGTGCCGCCCCCAGCCCACGGAACACCGTCTCGGCCACCTGGGGCTTCACGGCCACCAGCACCAGGTCCGCCTCCTGTACCACCTCCGCTGTATCACAAACACAAACAACACACATAACGTCACATAAGGCTTCACCAGCACCACCACCGCTGTATCACAAACACAAACAACACACATAACGTCACATAAGGCTTCACCAGCACCACCACCGCTGTATCACAAACACAAACAACACACATAACGTCACATAAGGCTTCACCAGCACCACCACCGCTGTATCACAAACACAAACAACACACATAACGTCACATAAGGCTTCACCAGCACCACCACCGCTGTATCACAAACACAAACAACACACATAACGTCACATAAGGCTTCACCGCCACCAGCACCACCTCCGCTGTATCACAAACACAAACAACACACATAACGTCACATAAGGCTTCACCAGCACCACCACCGCTGTATCACAAACACAAACAACACACATAACGTCACATAAGGCTTCACCAGCACCACCACCGCTGTATCACAAACACAAACAACACACATAACGTCACATAAGGCTTCACCAGCACCACCACCGCTGTATCACAAACACAAACAACACACACAACGTCACATAAGGCTTCACCGCCACCAGCACCACCTCCGCTGTATCACAAACACAAACAACACACACAACGTCACATAAGGCTTCACCGCCACCAGCACCACCTCCGCTGTATCACAAACACAAACAACACACATAACGTCACATAAGGCTTCACCGCCACCAGCACCACCTCCGCTGTATCACAAACACAAACAACACACACAACGTCACATAAGGCTTCACCAGCACCACCACCGCTGCATCACAAACACAAACAACACACATAACGTCACATAAGGCTTCACCGCCACCAGCACCGCTGTATCACAAACACAAACAACACACATAACGTCACATAAGGCTTCACCAGCACCAGCACCGCTGTATCACAAACACAAACAACACACATAACGTCACATAAGGCTTCACCGCCACCAGCACCACCTCCGCTGTATCACAAACACAAACAACACACACAACGTCACATAAGGCTTCACCAGCACCACCACCGCTGTATCACAAACACAAACAACACACACAACGTCACATAAGGCTTCACCGCCACTAGCACCGCTGTATCACAAACACAAACAACATAGAGAGACGTTACTCAGCAACATCCATACATAGGCGACACACATGCACGTTACTCGGCGCTCGACATAATGCATTATCCATTGCATACCATAGTAGAAAGTATCGAGACATCCGTCGTGAAATCGTGCTGCGAGCGATCTAGTTTGTCTTAGTAGCTCCACCGCGTATCGCTTCTTCTCCTCTCGCTAACTGTGCATCCACCGGCACTAGAACGGAAAACAGCCAGCCCACGCAGAGTGCATCCAGTGATCTGTGGACCCCAGCCGTGGGGCGACTCCTCACCGTTATCCTGAGTACTGGAGCAGCCCCAGCGTCTCCAGGCGTCCAGGTTACGGTGGGTCGGAGCGCCGACGATCACGTTACCGGGCGAGATGATACCTGACCGAACACACACACACACAAATAGCGGTCACTCACACGACGGGAACAGAAATAGGACGCACGAACTGGCGACGCGGTGTCCGTCTAAATACGCCAGAAGCTCTGGCTTTCCGCCGGGAGAACCAATCAGTCGAATTATTAGCGCAGAACAGTATTTAACTTTGCGACAGTATCGGCGTGAAACGTGTCACAAAAGCGGCCCGAGAGTGAGGCAGTCATAAACCAGGGTAGATGAAGAGTAGGCATACACCACGGTCCGAGAGTGAGCCAGTCACAAACCAGGGTAGATGAAGGGTAGCCATACACCACGGTCCGAGAGTGAGCCAGTCACAAACCAGGGTAGATGAAGGGTAGCCATACACCACGGTCCGAGAGTGAGCCAGTCACAAACCAGGGTAGATGAAGGGTAGCCATACACCACGGTCCGAGAGTGAGCCAGTCACAAACCAGGGTAGATGAAGGGTAGCCATACACCACGGTCCGAGAGTGAGCCGTCATAAACCAGGGTAGATGAAGGGAAGTCATACACCACGGTCCGAGAGTGAGAAAGTCACAAACCAGGGTAGATGAAGGGTAGCCATACACCACGGTCCGAGAGTGAGCCAGTCACAAACCAGGGTAGATGAAGGGTAGCCATACACCACGGTCCGAGAGTGAGCCAGTCACAAACCAGGGTAGATGAAGGGTAGCCATACACCACGGTCCGAGAGTGAGCCGTCATAAACCAGGGTAGATGAAGGGTAGCCATACACCACGGTCCGAGAGTGAGCCAGTCACAAACCGGGGTAGATGAAGGGTAGCCATACACCACGGTCCGAGAGTGAGCCGTCATAAACCAGGGTAGATGAAGGGTAGCCATACACCACGGTCCGAGAGTGAGCCAGTCACAAACCAGGGTAGATGAAGGGTAGCCATACACCACGGTCCGAGAGTGAGCCGTCATAAACCAGGGTAGATGAAGGGTAGCCATACACCACGGTCCGAGAGTGAGCCAGTCACAAACCAGGGTAGATGAAGGGTAGCCATACACCACGGTCCGAGAGTGAGCCGTCATTAACCAGGGTAGATGAAGGGCAGCCATACACCACAGTCCGAGAGTGAGCCAGTCATAAACCAGGGTAGATGAAGGGTAGCCATACACCACGGTCCGAGAGTGAGCCAGTCATACACCAGGGTAGATGAAGGGAAGTCATACACCACGGTCCGAGAGTGAGCCAGTCATAAACCAGGGTAGATGAAGGGTAGCCATACACCACGGTCCGAGAGTGAGCCGTCATAAACCAGGGTAGATGAAAGGTAGCCATACACCACGGTCCGAGAGTGAGCCGTCATAAACCAGGGTAGATGAAGGGTAGCCATACACCACGGTCCGAGAGTGAGCCAGTCATAAACCAGGGTAGATGAAGGGTAGCCATACACCACGGTCCGAGAGTGAGCCAGTCACAAACCAGGGTAGATGAAGGGAAGCCATACACCACGGTCCGAGAGTGAGCCGTCATAAACCAGGGTAGATGAAGGGTAGCCATACACCACGGTCCGAGAGTGAGCCAGTCACAAACCAGGGTAGATGAAGGGTAGCCATACACCACGGTCCGAGAGTGAGCCAGTCATAAACCAGGGTAGATGAAGGGTAGCCATACACCACGGTCCGAGAGTGAGCCAGTCACAAACCAGGGTAGATGAAGGGAAGCCATACACCACGGTCCGAGAGTGAGCCGTCATAAACCAGGGTAGATGAAAGGTAGCCATACACCACGGTCCGAGAGTGAGCCAGTCATAAACCAGGGTAGATGAAGGGTAGCCATACACCACGGTCCGAGAGTGAGCCGTCATAAACCAGGGTAGATGAAGGGAAGTCATACACCACGGTCCGAGAGTGAGCCGTCATAAACCAGGGTAGATGAAGGGTAGCCATACACCACGGTCCGAGAGTGAGCCGTCATACACCAGGGTAGATGAAGGGAAGTCATACACCACGGTCCGAGAGTGAGCCGTCATAAACCAGGGTAGATGAAGGTAAGTCATACACCACGGTCCGAGAGTGAGCCAGTCACAAACCAGGGTAGATGAAGGGAAGCCATACACCACGGTCCGAGAGTGAGCCGTCATAAACCAGGGTAGATGAAAGGTAGCCATACACCACGGTCCGAGAGTGAGCCAGTCATAAACCAGGGTAGATGAAGGGTAGCCATACACCACGGTCCGAGAGTGAGCCGTCATACACCAGGGTAGATGAAGGGAAGTCATACACCACGGTCCGAGAGTGAGCCGTCATAAACCAGGGTAGATGAAGGGAAGTCATACACCACGGTCCGAGAGTGAGCCAGTCATAAACCAGGGTAGATGAAGGGTACCCATACACCACGGTCCGAGAGTGAGCCAGTCACAAACCAGGGTAGATGAAGGGTAGCCATACACCACGGTCCGAGAGTGAGCCGTCATAAACCAGGGTAGATGAAGGGTAGCCATACACCACGGTCCGAGAGTGAGCCGTCATAAACCAGGGTAGATGAAGGGTAGCCATACACCACGGTCCGAGAGTGAGCCAGTCATAAACCAGGGTAGATGAAGGGTAGCCATACACCACGGTCCGAGAGTGAGCCAGTCACAAACCAGGGTAGATGAAGGGTAGCCATACACCACGGTCCGAGAGTGAGCCAGTCATAAACCAGGGTAGATGAAGGGTAGCCATACACCACGGTCCGAGAGTGAGCCAGTCACAAACCAGGGTAGATGAAGGGTAGCCATACACCACGGTCCGAGAGTGAGCCAGTCATACACCAGGGTAGATGAAGGGTAGCCATACACCACGGTCCGAGAGTGAACCAGTCACAAACCAGGGTAGATGAAGGGTAGCCATACACCACGGTCCGAGAGTGAGCCAGTCACAAACCAGGGCAGATGAAGGGTAGCCATACACCACGGTCCGAGAGTGAGCCAGTCATAAACCAGGGTAGATGAAGGGTAGCCATACACCACGGTCCGAGAGTGAGCCGTCATAAACCAGGGTAGATGAAGGGAAGCCATACACCACGGTCCGAGAGTGAGCCAGTCACAAACCAGGGTAAACGAAGGGTAGCCATACACCACGGTCCGAGAGTGAGCCAGTCATACACCAGGGTAGATGAAGGGTAGCCATACACCACGGTCCGAGAGTGAACCAGTCACAAACCAGGGTAGATGAAGGTTAGCCATACACCACGGTCCGAGAGTGAGAGTCACAAACCAGGGTAGATGAAGGGTAACCACACACCACGGTCCGAGAGTGAGCCAGGGTAGATGAAGGGTAGCCATACACCACGCACCTTTATCCAGCATGCCTTTGAGCGTAGCTTGAGCGATGCAGCCGCCGCCCACGAAGCCCACCGTCTGGTTGTGCAGCCCGATCGAGTAGTTGACGCGGTCGGCGTCCTGTAAATGACGGCAGGTGACGCGCTCCGTGCACACTCCGGCCAGTATTCACGCAGTGCACACATCACGTAGTTTGCGGTGAGAACGAGTGCAAACGGCAATACGGAAAATGGCCGGACGCAAATTGCTTGAGAAAGTGCTGTGACTGGAGGTTTCATAACCAATCGTCACATTTAATCAAATCGCTCCCGAGTCGCCATTTCGAGCCAGTACGCGTATCCACGTCTCTCGCAGGTCGCAGGACTTTGAGCGCGTCAAATCGCCACTGTCCCATGACTGGCCCACCCACCTTAGACCTTACCCCATACGAAACATCGAGCTGTCGCTCCATCTTGGCTACGGAGGTCTGCGGTGAGAAGGTGGCCGGATCGGGGGTGATGTCGGAACCCTGCGGCGAGCCCCGGGTCCGCGCGGTGAGTCTGCGGCCGCGGCCGCGCCGGACCAAGGCGGGGGGCGCCGGCACCGGCTCCCGGGTCGCCCTGCGCTTCATATGTTTGGTGCTCTTGGCGTGCACCATGAGGTTCTTGAGGTGGCAGGTGAGGCCGCAGCGGCAGTGACGACACCAGGCGGTGTGCTGGTCGCCTTCCACCGCCTCCAGCCACTCTGCCGAGGGCGGCAGTGCGGCACGTAAGACAGGCAGGTCAGCGGACAGTACGGGTCGCCTTCCACCGCCTCCAGCCAGTCTGCCGAGGGCGGTAGTACGGCACGTAGGACAGGCAGGTCAGCGGACAGTGCGGTGCGCGGGTCGCCCTCCACCGCCTCCAGCCAGTCTGCCGAGGGCGGCAGTGCGGCACGTAGGACAGGCAGGTCAGCGGACAGTGTCGTCCAAGTATGCTCCATGGACAAAGTATCGTCTCGGGCCTCGGGGCCGGGGCAACAACCGACGCATGATCTAGATATATCGCCTCTAAATAGCTTAACACCTCCCAAGTCCAAACTAGGCAGCAATGGCAATAGATTCACTGGAAATGCGGGCCTGTGACGCCGGAGACAAGTGTACATTCACAATGTGCAAACACCAAATAACTACTTTCGTATGCTGCAGTACCTACCTACTGAAGTGACCCTGCAGTGGGACTTCAAAATAGCACCGCTTTCTGCAGTGCATGCAGTGCATGGTGCAGTTTCTACGTTTCTTGTTTGACATACGAGGGAAAGTGGAAACCCAAAAAATAATGTGCGCACCTTTCAGCTCTGGAATATCTTCCCAGGAGGCGCGGTATCTCTGGAGGCGCCGGTTCGGGTTCGGCGTCTTGCCGGGCGTCTCTGTATCCAATGAACCGCACCTGTCAGATCTGGAATCCCCTCCCTCGTCGGCGGCGACGGCCAAGATACCTGCGACGGCCACATCATCGTGAACTCCGACATTGAGCACGATCGTCTCCAGGGGATCTGAGCTGGTCTCCACGTGCTCCAGGTCCGTGACCGGCACCGGCACCGTACCCGACGCCTCGTCCGCAGGGACGACCGTAACCAGGGCCGTAACGTCCTCGGACTGAAAGATAAATACAGCGGGCTCGGATTTCGGTAGTAGTGCAGAGTGCTACTCATGCTAGTATTATAGTGACCTGAGTAACAAATTACAGCAAATAACGGGGTCAAAAATTACAGTTTGTGGCCAATGTAAAACGCAATATAAGAAACATGGTACGGGAATAGTAGAAAATAACCTTACAGAGTAGGAAGTTAGAGCTGCCATATTTCATTTAAATTCGTCACATCCAAGAATGCCAAGCTTGATCAGACAGAAGTCAAGAACATCAGATCAGAAGTTTACATCTAAAAATCCCTCAAATTATATTTGTGTTGCGAGTGACATGCGAGATGGGCAGTTACTAACGGGAGACAATGGCAAATGTTGCAAATGGCAATGCATATGTTTCATTGGAATACTGGGACAATAAAAGCAAACTTAAAACACAATAGTCATATTATAACTAATCATCTTAACTGCCCTATTATATTTATTGAAAATATCAAGAGATCATGAACAACTATTTTCAAGGAAGTCCATAAACATTCTGACGTAGGTACTGCAGTTACTGCACGTGCACGTAGGTTGTTGACCAAAAAGAGGCAGCTCTAGTTCAAATCCACCATGCTGTTTTGCACCAAGGCCCACTGAACAACGCAGGGCACTATAACGAACAACGCAAAAAAGACTACCATGAAGCGCTCATAACCGTCAATCGAATTATTAGACCGTCGCCTATCCCAAAAATATGTAAAAATGAGCTCCTAGACAACATATTGAGTTAATAATCATAAAACACAAAACCGTACATACGTTCATAGTAGATATTTGACACTACAGAACACTGAGTAAGCTTGAATTTCGGGAGAACTTCTTCCAAATCCACTAAAATCCACTACGCCGTCACTACGTACGCCGCTAACAAAGTAGTGCTGGAACCTTCAAAATTAGAACTGTGATAACTTTAAATTATTGATACTTGACTATTGACTAACTTGTCTATGATTCAAATTCCAAGCAGTTCCAAGTAGCATTTTATGAACATTTCATGCTCAATCAGGTTTGTTATACGTTTGTTTTAGATCAGGAAACTGCAGCTGAGCAAAAATAATATCCTAATTCCGATTCTGAACGAGTCTTTTCGTCACTTCATATTTTGTACATTGATGACGCAAAGGCGACAAACGTTTGTTACATTGGCCTTGTTCTTTTGCGTGAGGATCCTCGAGAACTGTGTATGGAGCCGCAGGCTGAGCTGTTGTTGACGTCATAATGACGTCTACATGACGCCGTATTGTATTATATACCGGGCGTTTTGTGATGAGGTACAGGTCAACGCCCTAGAGCATGACGTCATACATTCTCCCAAGCTCATCATCCCCCTTGTCGCTGATTTGTCCTCATAATCCTCATGTCGCAAAGAACACTACTACAACACTTCCGATGCATGTGATGGTATCTATTGCCTTGCATGTAATGTGACGGAAAATAATTAGAAATTAACCACGCCAGATACCACGGTAGATAAAATACTATGGCCAGATACAAATACCGAGATCAACGAGAGATTGACCTGTGTGGCTTGGAGCGTCATTGTATTTAATTTAATGTTGCAGAAGATGAAAAAACATGAGATGCAAACTGCCCTTTTTACCTAACTTCCACTGAAGCTCATGGTGACAACTATTTGGGGAATAAGCATGTTATCGGTATTATTATTTTCCCCTTTGCCAGCTAAGAGTAGGGTAAACAACTGTAATGCTGGACATGTCATTACACCAGACTTCATGCTATTGGCAATGTAGATGGTATGGCAATGCACTAAAGAATGCTGATGGCATGGCAGTGTTCTTTTGCATGAAGATCATCAAGTATTGTGTACGGAGCCTCAGGCTATGAGCTGCTGCTGTTGTCACAATGATGTCTGCATGTTGTGGTATTCTGTTATGTACCATGAGTCCAGAGAGCTCACTCTGGTTTCAGTAGGGGTCAACTCACTGGGCTCCAGAGGGCTTATTCTGGTCTCCAGAGGGCTTATTCTGGTCTCCAGAGAGCCTGCTTTGGCTTATGTAGGGGTCACTGGCCTCCAGAGGGCCTATTCTGGGCTAGCACTATCAGCTGGAGTTGATGCAGCAGTTGGCCGCTAGTGAGCCAGGGTGTTATGACGTCACATGCAAATGGTACCAGCTACATACTTAAAGGAAATAGTTCACCTTCAACATGGGTTTTGAACTGAAATAGCAGTTTTGTAGCCCGTGTTGAGAAATCCTTATCGGGAACTTTTCTTGGCTGAAAAGACTCCACCGAAGATATTTGACTTTGAGAAATCCTTATCTGGAACTTTTCTTGGCTGAAAAGACTCCAGCCGAAGATATTTGACTTTTTAGCGAAGGAATACGGCGCATATATGATGTACTGTACCGTCTGAAAGTGCCAGCACTGCCATGCAGTGTCAGAAAAGTGGTTCCACGATCTAAGTTTGCGGGAAAAAAATAAACAACGGCAGAACACATTTTTTCATGTGTACACCAGTACTTTTTGCATAATTTTTTATACACATTTCTACAACACATTTTTGCATGTGTACACCAGTACTTTTTGTGTAATTTTTTATACGCGTTTCTACACCACTTATTTTCATGCATGCCAATATGTGCATATATTATGATGTGGAAAGTTGATGAATCGTCAGTCGTATTTCCTGTACAGATATAGTTTTGGCGTCAGTCAGGGACCAAGACTCCCGGGTCGTGTGTTAAAAAGGTACCTTGTATAGTTGTTTATGGGAAACTGGGCTCAAGTCTCAGTCTAAAGTACTCCCGTCTTTTGCATAACGTGTTTTAGTGTCCCAGGATTATCCATGGCCCGATGACGATATCGGTGGCGGAGATGTGACATGAATACGCAAAAACTTTTTTTGGGAGGTTTTAAAGTTTTTGGTTGATTTTTATATAAAAAAGTATCAGTTTTCCTTCTCTAAATCACTGTACAAATTTCGGATGTTGGGAATTTGGAGGTTCCGCCTTACGATTTTTGTCTTCAATTTGTGTCGCATGACTCACATTCCGGCCATTGTTTGGAAGGTCAAGTCTCAGTCTATTTTGTATGCTTGTCAGCCATTTGCACTCACAGACTAAACAAAATCATTCTTTACAGTCAAAGTTTTCACGGAACAAAACTTCCAAGTTCAGAAAAATGGAGAAACTGGCCACTTTTCTGACACTGCTGCCATGGAGCATGCGCAGACCAATAATGCACACCATAAAATCAATAATTTACAACCTTCTGTCCTGAATTGGTGCGATGTAGGACCATTTTTAAAAAGAAAAAAGAAACTATTAAATATAATAAAATTGTGTTCTGAAAAAATGTCTGAAGGAGAACTATTTCCTTTAATGCTAAATATTTATTTATTATAAATAAGTCAATCAATCAATATTTAGTGGTACCATTTGCTTGCAACATAACACCCTGGCTCACTAGCGGTCCCTGGCAGCCAACTGCTGCAACAACTCCAGCTGATAGTGCTAGCCCTATTCTGGGTGGCCATTCAGGGGAGGTGACCTGGGGCAGAATTGGCCTTCATCTTGGATTTTTCTCTTCATGGTCTTTTATGGTGAACATGCTATAGTAAACTGTAAATAAACTCTCTTGGGATGCCCAACCCACTGCTTTACAACAAGAACAATATGAAGGAAACCCTTCATTTAAAACATTTGACCAAAAAATGGCAGCATTTTTTCCTTCACCCCAGGCCACCTCCCCTGAACGGCCACCCTATTCTGGCCTCCAGAGCCTGCTCTGGTTTCTGTTGGGGCCACTCTGGCCTCCAGAGGGCCCATTCTGGCTTGAAGTGGGCCAATTCTGGTTTGAAAAGGCCCACTTTGACATGTGAAAGGCATGTTTTGAACTAAAAGGTTCCATTCTTTAAGGTCTTAAGGGCCCACCAAGGTTTGAAGGGGCTCACTAAGGCTTGGGGCCCACTTTGCTATGTGGGCCCTCCCTTGATTGAATTATGGATCTGCCATGCCCTATGCCCTATGGGGAAGTGGAGGGGCAAACACTTGGCTTCCCTCCCCCAAAAAAAAACTGGGTGGCCCCCTGCTCAAAATTGGGTGGTGACGCCCCTTGGTTTAATTAAATCTATACTAGGATATATGTCACTCAAAGCTCAGCGATGTCACAAAAATATGTACCCACTACAGGATGTGTCAGGTTAAACAAGGCAGTTTCTGGTCAAGGACACAATATATCATGCTGTATAAAGACAAGCAACACATCCCTTTTACATTCCTTTTGTTAATATCAATATTTGGCTTAGCAGTATCATGTTATGTGCTGACTCAGCACAGCTCCTCAAAGTAATCTGTAGAATACTTGATGTGTACCCAATCTGTACCTACCTGGCAGCAGGAATTCACAATTTCACAAGTCCTGCATAACCAAGTGGGTGGTGAGGAGATGGTTGAGACTTGAGAAGATAGATCAGTGACAATAATTAACTGTATTATGAATATTTATGCATTGCTGGTCGATGGCCTGTCAACCATCAATACAGAAATATGCATAATACATAGTACAGTTATCATTAACACAGTTTCTGTGGTCGCCAAGATTGTACCCATAATATGTGTTGGATGATGGCGTCTTGTTCTATGAGCAATATTTTCTTACAGGGCTTTGGTGACTGGTGAAAGAGTGCAAGTGGCCCCTCCTTTGGTAGGCTGGTGAATGATTCAACCAACATGCCTTCTGACACTGAACCATGTGTATTCATATATGGCCCTGAGGCCACTGTAGTTGGCACCATCATACAATGTAAGTTCAAATCACAATACGATTTGATGCTGTGGTATACTGAGATGATAGTCTTGCTCAAATTACTTAGTGTCCATTATTTTACTCCGAATCAAGTAAAATATAAATGTATTTCATCTATATTTCAATTACTGTATAGAGCTTAGCGCTTGTGCGAGGGACATAGTTGTTATACATTGCAAACGAAATATTGTGACATTTTCCTAGAAAATGTGGAAAATCCAATGTTATCCAAGTGTTATTATTATGGTGTAATATTTCGGCCACAGGCCTTTATCAAACAGTAAAACATTTTGACACGACGTTTCCTAACTTTCCTAACTCAACCTAACTTTCCTAACTTTCCTAACTTTCCTAACTTTCCTAACTTTCCTAACTTTCCTAACTTTCCTAACTTTCCTAACTCAACCTAACTGTCATAACTGTCCCAACTGTCCTAACGTAACGGACGTAACTGACGTAACTGACGTAACTGACTTAACTGACTTAACTGACTTAACTGACTTAACTGACTTAACTGACTTAACTAACGTAACTAACGTAACTAACGTAACTAACGTAACTAACGTAACTAACGTAACTAACGTAACTAACGTAACTAACGTAACTAACGTAACTAACGTAACTAACGTAACTAACGTAACTAATTTAACTAACTAACTTTTCTAACTCCTAACTTTCCTAACTCGACGTTAGGAAACGTTGTGTCGAAATGTTTTCAAAGAAAGGCATGTGGCCGAAATATTACAACATAAAATTAACGTTTGGATAACATTGGATTGTTCATACTTTGGGGGGAAAGGGTCATGATATTTCGTTTTTTTAATTATATTTCAATTATACTGTTCAGTTCACCATCGATTTTCTCTACCCACATGGCAGCATATTCTTCAGTATCTGCTCAACCATTGGCAGCAGCCTGGCAGCCTGATACATCACAGTCAAGGCATCACACGCTGCCACCTCTCTCTCGCCAGACATGGCCGGTCCGGCCGCCGAGCGGCAGATCACACGCTGCCACCTCCCTCTCTCCAGACATGGCCGGTCCGGCCGCCGAGCGGCAGATCACACGCTGCCACCTCCCTCTCTCCAAACATGGCCGGTCCGGCCGCCGAGCGGCAGATCACACGCTGCCACCTCCCTCTCTCCAGACATGACCGGTCCGGCCGCCGAGCGGCAGATCACACGCTGCCACCTCCCTCTCTCCAGACATGGCCGGTCCGGCCGCCGAGCGGCAGACAGTCTCCGATATGGCCGTCTGCTTCACCTGGCGGGTGGACAACAAGTACTACACGGCCGATGTGCGCCTCTGCCACGTGCAGAGGAAGGGGCTGCCTGACAAGCCGCTGGCCGATCGCTGCGAGGCGGTCATCATCTGCTTCAACTCGGATGAGGTGGGTAGACGGCGACGCCAGGGCTGGTGGAGGTGTTGTCCGTACTCAGTGATTCGGGTGAGGTATGGCAAGCAGCAGTGGCTGTGTCATGAATGCGGAAGTGGCTGGGTGGACGGTGACAGTGACAGTGCCTGCCAGGGTTGTGCTTGACTCAGAGTCGGTGAGTCAAATTTGACTCAAAACTGACTCAACTCAACTTGAGTCAGAGTTGAGTCGCTTAAGAAAATAGGGAATCAACTTGAGTCAGAGTCGAGTCACTTAAGAAAAATAGAGGGGTTGAGTTGAGTCAGAGTTGAGTTACATGGATGTCGCTTGAGTCAAAGTTGAGTCGCCTGGATGCTGCTCAAGTCAAAGTTGAGTCGACTCATCCTCTTACGAGTCAAAGTAACATATGACGAGAAAAACAATCCTAGCAACTAAATAATAAAGGCGTCCAAACAATTCTAGAGTGTGAGGGGGTGAGTTTGGGTGCTTTTCAAACCAACTTTATAATCATTAGTTGAAAATATATCAATGTTCTATCTAACAAATAACTTCAAGAGTACTTCATTACATCGCTTACTTTGCTGACTGCTCCTTATCTTAAGTGAAGAAATACAACATTAAACGCATACATAGACATGATAGCTGCAGTATATATAACCTAATAATAACCATATCAACATGATTGACATTGCATCATATAGCATCAAAATAATGACCATTTACAAGACTACATCAAATAGCATCAAAATAATGACCAATTACAAGACTACATCAAATAGCATCAAAATAATGACCATTTACAAGACTACATCAAATAGCATCAAAATAATGACCAATTACAAGACTACATCAAATAGCATCAAAATAATGACCATTTACAAGATACCAATTATGCCAGCCAACTGAAGATATTTGAGCATACTTACTCACGTACCCAGATAATACATGTAAGCTTGAACGCCTGTCACTGACAACCGATCTAACTTGAACTAAAACATTCCATAACCCCTACGCACACATATAGGTAAATACCATTTTTTCTTGAATGTTTATACGAACCATAATTCTGTTTGTATTATTATCATTATTGCTAATAGGAACATATATATTTTAATATATCTTACAATGCAGCTGGATGCAGTAGATATGTATAATAATGTAATATGCATGTGCCTTGATCCACAAAAAAAAAGTATTTACATATAATATTCCGATGACTTTTTGCAAGTCAAATACCTACATTTGAATCAAAGTCGTGAAATCCGTTGAACATGAGTAAAAAATGAGTCGACTCAAGAAACTTTCACATGAGTCAGAGTTGAGTCAGGGGTGAAAGCAAATGAGTCAAAGTTGAGTCGATTCAAAAAGTTGTCTCCCCGCTTGAGTCAGAGTTGAGTCAGGGGTAACAGCAAATGAGTCAAAGTTGAGTCGACTCCAAACAAAAATTCCCCCCTCTTGAGTCAGAGTTGAGTCAGGGTCCCTTCAAAATGAGTCAGTCGAGTCCGTCTAAAAATCTGAGTCGAGCACAACCCTGGACTGCCTGGCGCCCCCCCCCCCTAAAAAAAAGCAATCATCATCATGGGTGGACATCCTGCAGATACAGAGTGGTGGTGCGGCGCCGGCCGGTCCTGTCATTCCGTTACATCCGGTCCTGTCATTCCGTTACATCCGGTCATGTCATTCCGTTACATCCTGTCCTGTCATTCCGTTACATCCGGTCCTGTCATTCCGTTACATCCGGTCCTGTCATTCCGTTACATCCTGTCCTGTCATTCCGTTACATCCGGTCCTGTCATTCCGTTACATCCGGTCCTGTCATTCCGTTACATCCGGTCATGTCATTCCGTTACATCCGGCCCTGTCATTCCGTTACATCCGGCCCTGTCATTCTGTTACATCCGGCCCTGTCATTCCGTTACATCCGGTCCTGTCATTCCGTTACATCCGGTCCTGTCATTCCGTTACATCCGGCCGTCATTCCGTTACATCCGGCCCTGTCATTCTGTTACATCTGGCCCTGTCATTCCGTTACATCCGGTCATGTCATTCCGTTACATCCGGCCCTGTCATTCCGTTACATCCGGCCCTATCATTCCGTTGCATCCGGCCCTGTCATTCCGTTACATCCGGCCCTGTCATTCCGTTACATCCTGCCCTGTCATTCCGTTACATCCGGTCATGTCATTCCGTTACATCCGGCCCTGTCATTCCGTTACATCCGGTCCTGTCATTCCGTTACATCCGGTCCTGTCATTCCGTTACATCCGGCCCTGTCATTCCGTTACATCCGGCCCTGTCATTCCGTTACATCCGGTCCTGTCATTCCGTTACATCCCATTGCATACTGTCACATATAATTACGTACTGTTGCATGCCGTTGCATACCGTCACATACCGTCACATACCTTTATTGGTACTATATGTATATAACGGTATGTAATATATCGCTATATGTCATACGTTGACCTCTATCGTTGCATCCCCTCACATAAAGTATAAAGAGTGGAAAATTAAACCAAAAAGCATGTGTACCAGGCTTTATCACCCAATTACCTGCTCACCAAAATTAGTTATTACCTATGCCAATTCTTACATGTCTTTCCATCCACAGGCACTGTTCCTATCATTACATCCATAAATCAGTATCAGGTTTCCAATTATTCAATACATTTTAAAATAAGGTGTGGAAATTCACAGTAAAACTAAGGAAAAAGAGTGGAAAAATAGTACCCATAGGGTGTCATTTTCCACCCAAATTTCCCAATGCTAGGACACTGGTTTCATCCCGTTTCATCCCGTGTTTCATCCCGTGTTTCATCCCGTTACAGGCCAACGGACTGGACGAGGTCGACTCCATCCTGTCGTTCACCAAGGAGTTCGAGCCTGACGTGTGTCTGCTCGTCTGTGAAACCTGCAGTGAGAACACGCCCGTCTCACGGTTACGAGGTGAGAACACGCCCGTCTCACGGTTACGAGGTGAGAACAGTGAGAACACGCCCGTCTCACGGTTACGAGGTGAGAACACGCCCGTCTCACGGTTACGAGGTGAGAACAGTGAGAGCACGCCCGTCTCACGGTTACGAGGTAAGAACACGCCCGTCTCACGGTTACGAGGTGAGAACACACCCGTCTCACGGTTATGAGGTGAGAACAGTGAGAACACGCCCGTCTCACGTTTACGAGGTGAGAACACGCCCGTCTCACGGTTACGAGGTGAGAACACACCCGTCTCACGGTTACGAGGTGAGAACAGTGAGAACACACCCGTCTCACGGTTACGAGGTGAGAACACGCCCGTCTCACGGTTACGAGGTGAGAACACGCCCGTCTCACGGTTACAAGGTGAGAACAGTGAGAACACACCCGCCTCACGGTTACGAGATGAGAACACACCCGTCTCACGGTTACGAGGTGATAACACGCCCGTCTCACGGTTACGAGGTGAGAACACACCCGTCTCACGGTTACGAGGTGAGAACAGTGAGAACACACCCGTCTCACGGTTACGAGGTGAGAACACACCCGTCTCACGGTTACGAGGTGAGAACACACTCGTCTCACGGTTACGAGGTGAGAACACGCCCGTCTCACGGTTACAAGGTGAGAACAGTGAGAACACACCCGCCTCACGGTTACGAGGTGAGAACACACCCGTCTCACGGTTACGAGGTGATAACACGCCCGTCTCACGGTTACGAGGTGAGAACACACCCGTCTCACGGTTACGAGGTGAGAACAGTGAGAACACACCCGTCTCACGGTTACGAGGTAAGAACACACCCGTCTCACGGTTACGAGGTGATAACACGCCCGTCTCACGGTTACGAGGTGAGAACACACCCGTCTCACGGTTACGAGGTGAGAACAGTGAGAACACACCCGTCTCACGGTTACGAGGTAAGAACACACCCGTCTCACTGTTACGAGGTAAGAACACACCCGTCTCACGGTTACGAGGTAAGAACACACCCGTCTCACGGTTACGAGGTAAGAACACACCCGTCTCACGGTTACGAGGTAAGAACACACCCGTCTCACGGTTACGAGGTGAGAACACGCCCGTCTCACGGTTACGAGGTAAGAACACACCCGTCTCACGGTTACGAGGTGAGAACACACCCGTCTCACGGTTACAAGGTGAGAACAGTGAGAACACACCCGCCTCACGGTTACGAGGTGAGAACACACCCGTCTCACGGTTACGAGGTGAGAACAGTGAGAACACGCCGTCTCACGGTTACGAGGTGAGAACACACCCGTCTCACGGTTACGAGGTAAGAACACGCCCGTCTCACGGTTACGAGGTGAGAACACGCCCGTCTCACGGTTACGAGGTGAGAACACACCCGTCTCACGGTTACGAGGTGAGAACAGTGAGAACACACCCGCCTCACGGTTACGAGGTGAGAACACACCCGCCTCACGGTTACGAGGTGAGAACACACCCGTCTCACGGTTACGAGGTGAGAACACACCCGTCTCACGGTTACGAGGTGAGAACACGCCCGTCTCACGGTTACGAGGTGAGAACACACCCGTCTCACGGTTACGAGGTGAGAACACGCCCGTCTCACGGTTACGAGGTGAGAACACGCCCGTCTCACGGTTACGAGGTGAGAACACGCCCGTCTCACGGTTACGAGGTGAGAACACACCCGTCTCACGGTTACGAGGTGAGAACACGCCCGTCTCACGGTTACGAGGTGAGAACACACCCGTCTCACGGTTACGAGGTGAGAACAGTGAGAACACACCCGTCTCACGGTTACGAGGTGAGAACACGCCCGTCTCACGGTTACGAGGTGAGAACACACCCGTCTCACGGTTACGAGGTGAGAACACGCCCGTCTCACGGTTACGAGGTGAGAACACGCCCGTCTCACGGTTACGAGGTGAGAACACACCCGTCTCACGGTTACGAGGTGAGAACACGCCCGTCTCACGGTTACGAGGTGAGAACACACCCGTCTCACGGTTACGAGGTGAGAACAGTGAGAACACACCCGTCTCACGGTTACGAGGTGAGAACACGCCCGTCTCACGGTTACGAGGTGAGAACACCTCGTCTCACGGTTACGAGGTAAGAACACGCCCGTCTCACGGTTACGAGGTGAGAACAGTGAGAACACACCCGCCTCACGGTTACGATGTGAGAATACACCCGCCTCACGGTTACGAGGTGAGAACACACCCGTCTCACGGTTACGAGGTGAGAACAGTGAGAACACACCCGTCTCACGGTTACGAGGTGAGAACACGCCCGTCTCACGGTTACGAGGTGAGAACACACCCGTCTCACGGTTACGAGGTAAGAACACGCCCGTCTCACGGTTACGAGGTGAGAACAGTGAGAACACACCCGTCTCACGGTTACGAGGTGAGAACAGTGATAACACGCCCGTCTCACGGTTACGAGGTGAGAACAGTGAGAACACGCCCGTCTCACGGTTACGAGGTGAGAGCACACCCGTCTCACGGTTACGAGGTAAGAACACGCCCGTCTCACGGTTACGAGGTGAGAACAATGAGAACACACCCGCCTCACGGTTACGAGGTGAGAACACACCCGTCTCACGGTTACGAGGTGAGAACACACCCGTCTCACGGTTACGAGGTGAGAGCACACCCGTCTCACGGTTACGAGGTAAGAACACGCCCGTCTCACGGTTACGAGGTGAGAACAATGAGAACACACCCGCCTCACGGTTACGAGGTGAGAACACACCCGTCTCACGGTTACGAGGTGAGAACACACCCGTCTCACGGTTACGAGGTGAGAGCACACCCGTCTCACGGTTACGAGGTAAGAACACGCCCGTCTCACGGTTACGAGGTGAGAACAATGAGAACACACCCGCCTCACGGTTACGAGGTGAGAACACACCCGTCTCACGGTTACAAGGTGAGAACACTACCGTCTCACGGTTACGAGGTGAGAACAGTGAGAACACGACCGTCTCACGGTTACGAGGTGAGAACACACCCGTCTCACGGTTACGAGGTGAGAACACACCCGTCTCACGGTTACGAGGTGAGAACACGACCGTCTCACGGTTACGAGGTGAGAACAGTGAGAAGACGACCGTCTCACGGTTACGAGGTGAGAACACACCCGTCTCACGGTTACAAGGTGAGAACACTACCGTCTCACGGTTACGAGGTGAGAACAGTGAGAACACGCCCGTCTCACGGTTACGAGGTGAGAACACACCCGTCTCACGGTTACGAGGTGAGAACAGTGAGAACACACCCGTCTCACGGTTACGAGGTGAGAACACGCCCGTCTCACGGTTACGAGGAGAGAACAGTGAGAACATGCCCGTCTCACGGTTACGAGGTGAGAACACACCCGCCTCACGGTTACGAAGTGATAACACGCCCGTCTCACGGTTACGAGTTGAGAACAGTGAGAACACGACCGTCTCACGGTTACGAGGTGAGAACACGCCCGTCTCACGGTTACGAGGTGAGAACACACCCGTCTCACGGTTACGAGGTGAGAACACGCCCGTCTCACGGTTGCGAGGTGAGAACACGCCCGTCTCACGGTTACGAGGTGAGAACAGTGAGAACACACCCGTCTCACGGTTACGAGGTGAGAACACACCCGTCTCACGGTTACGAGGTGAGAACACGCCCGTCTCACGGTTACGAGGTGAGAACACACCCGTCTCACGGTTACGAGGTGAGAACACGCCCGTCTCACGGTTACGAGGTGAGAACACGCCCGTCTCACGGTTACGAGGTGAGAACAGTGAGAACACACCCGTCTCACGGTTACGAGGTGAGAACACACCCGTCTCACGGTTACGAGGTGAGAACACGCCCGTCTCACGGTTACGAGGTGAGAACAGTGAGAACACACCCGTCTTACGGTTACGAGGTGAGAACAGTGATAACACGCCCGTCTCACGGTTACGAGGTGAGAACACGCCCGTCTCACGGTTACGAGGTGAGAACACACCCGTCTCACGGTTACGAGGTGAGAACACGCCCGTCTCACGGTTACGAGGTGAGAACAGTGAGAACCTACCCGTCGCACGGTTACGAGGTAAGAACACACCCGTCTCACGGTTACGAGGTGAGCACTCAGTCGCCGACACGGGCGCTACGAGCATTTGTTAGATAAATGAAAACATATACGAAAACTGTTACTCAATTATGAAACATTTGAAACAACAAATTTCTGCAATCGTTTGATGACTTTTCGTCGTATTCCCTTTGAATGAGTGATATGATGATGACTGACATGATGCCGCTGTTGTGGGAGTGATCTCTCATGCTGTCCATCACGTACTAGTACTGCGACATAAATTGGCGGCTAAGGCTAGGCCAAGGTCCGTGTGTCTGAGAATAGTCGCATCAGCGCCATCTATTTCCCACCGGGCCAACCTTTGAGATGTGTTCGCTCATCAGCGCCATCTATACCCGGTCAGTCTGAGATGTGTTCGCTCGTCATTAGCGCCATCTATAATACCCGGCCAGTCTCTGAGATGTGTCCGCTGTCCGGTGTCTGTCCGGCAGCGCAAGAGTGGTGCGTCAGCCACGGGTTCGAGCTGGTGGAACTGACGCCGGCCGACGAGGCTGACCCTGACGATGACTTCCCCGAGACCACCGGCGTGCAGCGGATAGCACAGGCCCTGCACGCGCACACCTGGTCCAACCTGCAGATGAAAGGTGAGGGGTGGACGGCGGCACGTAGCTCTAACGTCTGTAGAGTTTGAAGCCTAGTCTCGGTCTCTGCTGTGAAGCGGTGCTCTCGTTTTGTCTTCTCTCTTTCTGTATACGTATTGCTGGGATGGGTCATCTAGCTGTATCTACGAACCGCTCGTCTGGATGGAAGTATGAATGTGGTCTGGATTTGAAAGTATCGCATATGTATGCAGTCGTTTCTTCTGTTCGGTAAAGTGACTATGTGTGGATGAATGTTGCATTGTCGATAGAATTAAATGAGCTGAATAATCCAAGCGAACAACAGCTCGTCATCTTTTCGACTCGAGTTTCCTTTCCACTCTCATTGCATCCTTATTCTGTGACATTGGCCATTGTGTGTTGCTTGCCGCATACTCTGACGCTTTGCGCCTGCATGCCGCCACACTCCACAGACCACCTTCCGACAGTCTCAAATAAGCTGGTAGACGAGCTGACCGCCGAGCGAGGACCCAACAACGACAGCGGCGGCGGCGGCGGCGGCGGCGGCGGCGGCGGCGGCACTGAAGCGACGATGTCGTCACAGACTACTGCTGAGGACGCCCAGACTGTAGCCAGCGTCGGTGCGTAGCTCTTCCCATAGATTGCTGTCTGTACGCTCTATTGACTGCTGGCTGCTGACTTGTCTGTCGACTGCTGACTGCGACCGGTTACCGGATCTGCTGACTTCTGGTTGCTGACTGCCGTTGCCGACTGCTGATTCTTTGCTGCGGTCTGCTCACTGCTGGCCGTTACTGTCATATCTGCTGACTGCTGGTTGCCGGCTGCCGTGTCTGTGCTGATATCTGATTGTTGACTGCTGACTGCGGTAGGTTGCTGTATCCGTTGACTGCTGGTTTCTGGCTGCCGACAGATGTGACTGTTGACGGTGAACCTTGGTCATGTGCCGTATTCTGTGCTAACCGCCGACCGCTGTCTGTCACAGACACCCTGGTATCGGAGCTGGCCGGCCTGATGGGCCGCTCAGCAGGCGGCGGCGGTGACCCGGCTGCCCCCGGCGGCGACGTGGAGGACTTTGAGCTGCTGTTCTCGCAGCTGGCCGAGCTGCGGGCGGCCGCGGCTCGCGCCCCGCCCGGCCAGCGCCACGACTTCGCCGAACAGGTGGCCATGGCGTTCCTCAGCTCAATGGGCGGGGATGAGGACGGGCCGGAGGAGGACTCAACCTGAGGACGGGCCGGAGAACTCGGCCTGAGGACGAGGGACGGGGGAATGAGGACAGCGAGCCGCGGGACGGGTTAACGGGTGACTCCGTGTGAGTTATGTAACATGGAGACGTGGCTGGTGCCGACCTGTTTGTTATGCTCTGAGCCGGGGGACGGGTTAACGGGTGACGTGGAGACATGGCTGGTCCCGACCTGTGTGTTGTGCTCTGAACGGAGACTAATCAGCTGGAGTGGCGATCTTGATGCTGGAGAGTTGTGCACTGGCTGGCTGATTGGTGGCCGTGTTAATAAGCCGGCGCTATCGTAACGTATTCCGTAATGGTAGTTGGGCATCCTTGTTACGTCCCGTATCATGCTGCATCGTATGTTCAGTTCATTGTTCAGCCCGTTGTTTTCCACATTAGTGTTTCTTATTCAAAACGCATCGTGGTGGAAGTGAAAAATAGATAAGCTACTTTGATCTCGTTATTCAAAGATACCCTCAAATAAACCACTATAAGACATGTTACCTTCATACCACATTGTGCCGCAAGCAATATTTAATTTGCTTTTGATACTCTTTTCCTTAAGGCGGCCGCACACTAAGCCATTCGGCACGCGGAGGTCGCGATATCGCTACGACTTTCCGCGCATCTTTAGCGACTTTCCGCCTTTGCGTCAGTCGAAACGTCAAAAATCGCTGACGAATGTCGTCGGTCGACCATCTGCGGACCGGCGGAAAAAAGCTGATTCGAACGAGCTTTTTTCCGCGACTGAACGCCGCGGACAACAAAATTGATCAGGCTAACAGTGGCGAATCTATGCAAGACAGAGGTACAAATTTTGCACAGCATGCTCTTGCCGCTGTGAAATTTATTATGTAAAAGTTTCGTGGTTCTAAACTTACATCTTCGTAGGAAAATGGCCATCATTAATTTACCTTGGGACAGGCCGTAGGCACAGGTTGCGACATGATGTAGGTCGGCGGGGCGGAATCTCGCGAGCAGACAGCGCCGAATCCGCCGGAACAAGGACGATATTCAGCGGTATCGCCGCGATTTTCCGAGGAGGAATTTCGCAGTGATATCGGGCGCCGAATGTGTAGTGTGCGGCAGCCTTTACATGGGACATTATATACCGCTTTATTTATTTGTGTTATGGAAGGTAGGAGGTTGTATTTCAGATCGTATCACGAGATATACTGAAGGCACTTCCTGATTGCGTTTATATTTGAAATGTGGTTGTTTTACAGGTCGTATCGCTAGCGTCAGTTGTGGTTATATTGTTGCCACTTCATTGGACATGCATGATGCAGACCTTTGTAACACGGCGTCAGTTGTTCGAACTTTTGCGTGTCGCTACATTACCGAGACAAACGTCATGCAAATATAATAAATGTTACGTCACATCATTTTCGTTCATAGCCATTCTGCATTCCAACCACCAGAAAATGTATGCTACTTGTGTCGGTGTCAGTGGCGTACCCAGGATTCACTCCAGGAGGGGGCAATTTTTTATCAGGGGAGGCATAAGGTAACCCCACAAAAAAAACTAACCGGATTTGGCCCACTATATTTTTAGAGGGGCATATTTTCACACAGAAATTCGAAATAGGGCCCTATTTCCAAAGGGGCACATACGGCCAAGGGGTCACGTACGGTCCTTCAAGGGGGGGGGGGCAATTGCCCCGTTTGCCCTCCCCCTGGGTACGCCTATGGTCGGTGTCTGCAAATTACATGTGTGGTCATGAGTTCGTTCGTGGTCAAGTATGTTCTCACGAAATCAGGCCGCAGGAAAGTTGCATCGCGTTTATTATAAACAATTACAAACCAATCTTGCGCTCATGAACTTCAACAACGGCAATCTGCATTGCCATTAGGAACGAGACGATACGCCCGCTCAAAACAACGCTGAAGTAGACGGCTGAGCTCGTGCCCTTCCTTCAGTAGGTACTCCTGTTCAGCCGACACCACCATGTCTACAGGCAGCAGCAGGGCGGGGCAGCGTCGCAGGTTCGCCCCTCGTCAGCTCCCACCAACGCGCCTCCGAGAGGGAGGCCAAGTTATACGATCCACGGTGTCGCACAGCTGTGGTCTGTCCTGCTGAACCGCCCCCTTCCTCTCCAACCCACACACAGAGATCACTTGACAGGGTCATGCCTAAAGCATGCCATGCCGCCATCACGTCCCATCCGCGCCCGGAAAGAACAGCAGCCCCGCCATGCCCTCCTGCAGCGCTCGCAGACATCCCAGCGACGCCGCGTAGCCTCCTGCCCGCTCCGCGTCTCCTGCTCGCTTGATATGCGTCAAATACCCCGCCTGCGTGAGCTGCTCGGAGTCGGGCGCCGCGGGCCCGTCCATGGGCAGCTCGGGCTCCGTGTACACGAACGGCTCGCCCTCATCTTGAGGTACCGCCGACGGTATGTTTATCCTTGCTCCGCCGATTCTCACTCCGCTGGAGAACTGGGTCGGCTTGGCTCGCGGCTTGGGCTTGGGCGGTGGCGGCGCCTCGGGCTCGACCGTCTTCGTGTGTGAGGCGACGATTCTCTTCGCGTCGCCGTAGGAAGTCATCAGCTCGTCGATGAGGGCTTCCTTCTTCTGCACCTTCTGGCGCTTCTCGGTCTGCAGCCGCTCCTTCTCATCACGGGTGTGCTCTTCATGTAGCTCATTCTCCATCTGGATAATCTCGTCAAGTTCATCTTCCTCCGTCCGGCCGCGATTTCGGTTACGTACAATCGACTCCCGATTGTCGCGTTTGTATGCCTCGATCTTCTTGTTCGTACCCAGGATGTCGACGCCGTTGACGAGGTTGAAGATGATGGTCTCCACGTCCTCAAGGTAGTCGTTGTACTCGCGAAGTGTGGCAAACTCCTCTTCCTGCTTGTTGAACTCACGCAGGATGCGGCGACGGATGTCGATGTCCTTCTCCACGGCGGCGTCCTCGAACAGCTGAACTCGGAAACCATTCCGGCGCAGCGGAGCGTCGCATTGAGGGCAGGTGCCGGAGCCTGCCGGGGAGGGGGGGGGGGGTCAGACTGGCGGATTGGCAGTGGGATGGGGTCAGACTGATCTGCTGGGGGCATGACAGGCGCCAGCATCTACCAGGGCTAGGACGGGTTCTGGTTTGTTCTCTCTGGGGACAGGATAGGGCCAGACTGGTTTGGTCTGTTCAGGACGACAGGGCAGGGACAGTGTGTGTTGCCAGGGGACTGGACTGGGTCAGGATGGCTTGTCACTTGTGTGACAGCACCCATGGACAGACAGGTAGCAAAAGGAGCTTGCAGTGGCATCAGATCAATGATAACAGATCAATGATCAATGATAACACAATTCTGCCACATGATAGCAAAGCCAAGTTTGCAACTACAAATACTCTGGGAGACACATCACACAAGTAGTCTTATCTTCAATCCAAACACTAAATTATCGAGTGATATTGATGATATAAATATTGATGAGCACCACAAACATGGCAACATTCTTGTTCAACCCCTTGTTTCAACATGCGTTTGTGTCAAGTGTTTAAATGCTACCAATGCTCTCCAAGGCCACCAATTCATGGCTGATCGTTTTCTTTAGAAAATATAGCTCATGAAAAGGATAAAGAACAAATAAAATGAAAACATCAAACAAATAATTTATCATTTGAAAAATTGCAATGTCTAACATACCTTTGGCAAAAAGGAGGTTGACACAGTTTTCACAGAGCGGATGTCCACAAACATTCACCAAAAGTTTCATGGAAGGATTTCTGTACTTGCTGGTCTTGCATCTTGGACAAACTTGATCATCATCCATCTTTGATCAAACTGTAACATCAGAAATGTCAAATAAAATGTGATTTATAATAAACACAGTTTAACCCATTCACTATGAAAATAGCGACCTACCAAGTACCATGACATTGGAGCAGTTTAGGTTGTGCTATGACTCATCACCATTAGGGTAACTTCTGTCATGTTAAACACATAATAATGTCACTAGTAATGTCACTTAGCCGACTTGACAGCCACCTCAGCCCGGCAGTTGGCATGCGGGAATGCCACGGAGGTCAAGCGGTGGTGGATACTGTCCTGCCGCAAGAAGTCCTGACGGGCCCAGCTACGAACTGTGGACCGCCATCGGTGGTGAGAGTTTCCGGCACGCCGAAGTGGCGACAGAGATTTGCGAGCACCGTCACCAGAGTGAGGTCTCGTCCCTCCCAGATCTGAAACCAGTTGCTGAACCGGTCCTAGCTGTTGCCCATGCAGCTGAAGAAGTCGGCAGCGACGTGCTGAGAGGGATATTCGGGGACGACCGGCGGGATGGGAGGCATGTGGGACTGCGACGGTGCACGGCGGTTGCACGTCGAGCAGCGTAGCCGGGTCGTCTCGATGTCGTGGGACATGTTGGGCCAAAAGAGCGACCTCTGCCCTGAGACGCATGCCCGTGACTCCCCTGGTGGTCCGAATGCAGGGCGGCCAGGACGCGGCTCCTCAGCGCTGCTGGGATGACGAGGCGACCTTTGTACGGGAGGACATGACCGGACGTAGAAAGGTCACGGCGGATCCGCCAGAACTCCTGCACGGCTGGGGCCAATGAATCAGGAGCAACTGGGAAGATCGTATGAACCATGTGCACCACAGTGCAGACTGTGGCGTGCTCCCGGCATGCGGCTGCGACAGTGAACATGTCGATTGGCTGCAGGGAAGAGGAGACTGCCATGAGGAGCTCCGGATCAGCAACATCATCGGGACCCGGTGGAGCCGCCATCAACGCTGTCAGATGGTGGCGCTCGGAGTGACCGTCCTCCAGCTGGACATCGGTCTCGACAGACTGCAGACCGTAGCGGGACAGGGCGTCTGGTCCCCCGTGGAGACGACCGGGGATGTGCAGCATGGTGAAAGACCAGCCGAACGTCTTCTCCTTCATGCGACGAAGACGGGGGTTGTCGATTCCGTCGAGGGAGCGGTTCTTGAACAAGCCCAGCAGATCGGTTTGTGGTCAGTTCCGACTGTGAGGTTGCTGCACCCCAACGTGAAGTACTTGGTCTTCTCCAGTGCGTGGACGACGGCGAGGGCTTCGCCTTCAGATGGTGAGTATCGGCTCTCCGCAGGGGACGTGAAGCGGGAGCCGACGCCACACACCTTCCACCCCGCCGCGCAGCAGGTGGGTCGGAGTTCGGAACAGGAGCAGTGCTTTTGGACCATGATGTGCTCCAGGCCCGTTTTCGACCAGTCTGTGAGGAGGCCGGTGGGCTTGGCTATGTCGAACGACATGATGCCCTTGTCCACCTATGTGGCGATATGGGCCTTAGTCTCGTTGAATAGCCGATCGAGTGCTTCGTCCCAGTAGAAGGGCGCGTCTTTCTTCAGGAGATCCCGGAACGGTAGCAGGTGGGCTTGCGTGGCGTAGAACACCGAGACCTGGTTGACGAGAGCCATGAAGGACCGCATGTCGGTGACATTTCTCGGTGTCGGGAAGTAACGGATGACATCGGCGTGGGATGGCAGGGGGAGGACGCCGTCCGGACTCAACCGAAAACCCGCCCAGTCCACGGTTTTCTCACAGAATGCGAACTTGTCGGGGTTCTGGATGATCCCGTTGCGGCCACACAGGGCGAGGTATTCAGCAACGTGCTGGAACATCTCACCCACGGTCGGTTTGTAGAGGACTGTATCGTCGATGACCCTGTCACAGTCCTGGACGTTACAAGTGATCCTGTCGAAGCGGTGAGTGTAGGCGTCGCCGGAGGGCTTTGTAGCCTTGTGGCGTCGTTTTGTACCGGTACCGACCCCACGGGGTGAGGAAGGTGGTGAGGGGTCGGTCAGACTCGCGGATAGCGACGGAATGGTAGCCGTTGAAGGCGTCAGTGGTGGACTTCCAGTGTCCAGGTGGAATGGACATGGCCTTCTGGAACGGGGGCATAGTCGGCTGAGTCTGACGGAGGCTGACCTCGTTGAGCGCCTGGAGGTCAATGGTTCGCCTCGGCTCACCGTTGTGCTTTCTGGTGACTACCATCCTCGAGCACCATGTCACTGGGTCATTGACGTCCACCTTTTCCAGGACCCCCATCGCGACGTCCCGGTCCAGATCGCGCCGTATCTTCTCCTCCCAGTGGAGTGGGACGACGGACGATGTGTAGATCGCCTTGGGGACCGCGTCAGGCTTCAGGGCGAAGTCCAAGGGAGGGCCATGCATGAGTGGGAGGGGCTGGTGGCTACACGCATTGAACGTGGAAGCTGCGTAGTGTGTGAGCAGAATATCTTTCAGATGTTGGATGTCATGTTCACCGCAGTGCTTACACACCGCTGCTGAGGTTGCTCCTCCTCTCACAGATTGCTGCATTTTATAGGTTGACTTGAGTCGACCCATCTCTTTGTGGTGCATGGTTGCCTGCCTCCGCTTCGCCATTTCTCGGTCAATGGCGTACTTCTCAGCTTCTGCCAGGGTGAGCTCGGTTTTGGTGAGGTCTGCCTGAACTTCGGTGTCATCCAGGCCTGAGAGGAGCTGATACAAGACCATATGGTCCTTGTAGCTCATCTGTCTGGTACACTCACAAGTGATGTCAAAATGGCAGCATCTGGCAGCAGCCCTGATGTTGACTGAGAAGTGAGCGACCGTCTGGCCATGATCCTGCTTCATCCTTTGCAGTTTGAGCATGTGACAGCTTATTTTCAGGACAGCTTTTGACAGGACAGCTTGACAGCTTTGTTCCATTAAAGCCTCAATGTTGGTGATGATCTGAACTTCTGTTTGAGCGGTGAGAGCGTCACCCTGGCAAGCAAACAGGAGATTGTAGGCCACTGGAAGGAGAGATTGGAGCAGTGTCTGGGTCTTCAGAGGTTACCCTGGAACATCTTTTGTATGAGGCCAGCTGCTGCTTGAATATGCCTAGGGCCACCTCAGTGACAGTGCCATCAGCACTCACCTCCAGGTGGGGTAGCTTAGTCTGTGGGTTCCGATCCTGGGCAGGTGGCATGGCTACTGTGTGGATGGCTCCCTGATGCATCTGAAGCAACTGGATGGCGACTGGCCCCTCCAAGCATGGCGTCTTGTAACTGCATGCAGGCCAGGGGCAGTGAAGCTCTGCTTCTGGCATGATGATGGGCAACCTGGGGCAAAGTCTACCTCACATTTGACACTGGCACTTTAGAGCTTGCAAGACTCATCTGACTGCATAGCTGAGTGGAATTTACTAAACACTGTCTCACTTCCAATGTTTATTGAATGCAGTCAGACAAGCAACTGAGTAACTGACCAAGGTTGACAAATTCTGGTATGTAAACAAACAACGCAAGTGGCGCACAAGTGACAATGAGTGACGCTCAGTTAGTAATGCTATTGGTGTGCATGTATACACTACAATTAGCATACAATCTTTGTTTTGGACGGGTCAGGAGTTTGGAAAGTTGACCTGTTGTCAATATTGATGTTTACATGCCACATGGACATCATGCAATATGTTGCAAAACATTGCTTCATTGAATTTCTAAATCAAGAGATCTAAATCACTGAAGATATATAAATTTATACTAGCAGCATCTTGATCTCCATACTTGGTTTTCAATTTGAGTTGCTCAGGGGCGGCGGATTGCGGGGGCAGGGTACCCAAAATGCCCCCAGTCGAAAATCCTGGGGGGGGGGGCAAAAGGGTCATTTTCCCCCAGATTTTAGACTCTAAAATCTGGGGGCAAAATGACACTTTTGCCCCCCCCAGGATTTTCGACTGGTGGGCATTTTGGGTACCCTGCCCCCCACAATCTGCCACCCCTGGATTTGCTGCCATGAAAGAAAGTGCTAAACCATTCGAATCGAATCTTCGTATCGAATATTCACCTTTGGCTAGTAGGTTTATACAGCCTTGGCTAGTACCTAATACCCACCTTTGTGTGAACTCAACGCAAATGCTGTCAATCAAAATACAGCGCACTGCATGTAATAACAATCACAAATTCCACGGCATACCTCAATACAAGGCCCTATATATATAAATGTAGCAATATAGACCCATATAGTAATATATATATATATATATATATATATATATATATATATATATATATATATATATATATATATATATATATATATATATATATATATATATATATATATATATATATATATATATATATATATATATATATATATATATATATATATATATATATATATATATATATATATATATATATATATATATATATATATATATATATATATATATATATATATATGCACCTTTGCAATATCAAAGCATCCAAAAACCGCATGCGGAATTTTCTGGAAATATAAATCTGATGCGTTAAAATTGTAGCAGAAGCGGCTGCCATATGCTTCTTTTTCTCCACATGCAGGAAATTATATTTCATTCACATTATTATGACATAATATCAAATTGTAAGTAGCATTCTTAGATTGTGATATTTCAAATAATTTTTATACATTTATGTTTACGTATTATTATTAAAATTATGGCCAACGAATATTGTGAACAGGAAATTCATGAAGAAATTAAATATGACGTCAATTTAGGTAAAATCTCAAAATGTGCGAAATGTTGAAATTACGTCTTATAAACGCACGTTGAACCATTATCAGTGGATTACGCCAATTCCGATTCGGTATGGATCAAGGCCCTATAACCAGGTAAGGACACGAGCCATTTAACCTTGAACTCGATGTACTGACGGATGACGTCACTGGCGGCAGCTGGCTCCTTCGTCGGCGCCACTCTCAAGCGGAGCGCACGCAGGGAATTTAGGGGGGGGGGGGGGGTTCAAAAGGACCAGCTGACCCCCCAATTTCTGAGGGGCACGCATCACATGTACCCGTAATCTGGCCCATACCTGGCGCTGGCCGGGGCCCGGTCTTGGTCAGGCCTGATCGAGGCAGGGGTCCGTTGCTGGCAAATTGGCGTGATATTGGGGCCGGTTAGGACGAGGGCCTGGTCCTTGCATAGTATTCATGCTGGCCCGTTTCTGGTAGGGGCCCGGTCTTGGTCAGGCCCGATCGAGGTAGGGACCCGGTGCTGGCTAAGGCGTGGCATGGGGCCCGGTCAGGACGAGGGCCCGTTCACAACATGGCCCGGTCCTTGCATATTCTTGATACTGGCCAGTTCCTGGTCCGGTCTTCCGGTCTTCCGGTCTTCCGGTTAGGGGCGGTGGGGTCCGGTCTTCGTCAGGCCCGATCGAGGTAGGGGCCCGGTGCTGGCTAAGGCGTGACATGGGGCCCGGTCAGGACGAGGGCCCGTTCAAAACATGGCCCGGTCCTTGCATATTCTTGATACTGGCCAGTTCCTGGTAGGGGTCCGGTCTTGGTCAGGTCCGATCGAGGCAGGGGCCCGGTGATGGCAAATGCGTGATATGGGCCCAGTCAGGACGAGTGCCCGGTCACAACAGGACCCACTCCTTGCAAATTCTTGATACGTGCCTGTTACTGGTAGGGGCCCGCCAGTTACGTCACATCAAGTCTTTTTGGCTCAGATGAGGTGACCACGGCACTCAAGCGGTCACCCCCTGTTGTGGATGGTTGTTTGAGGTGTGTTCTGACTTCTGAAAGATATTAATATTTTGTTCTTGACACTAACTTTGCGTATGTGCAAGTGTAAATTGTATTATTTTGTGTTGTGTAGGTCCATCATCAACTGCATAATTGATTTAACTACGGGCTTTCCTATCCTATAGTCTTTATTCAGACCTGATCTTGATCTGATCTCGTTTCTTTGTGTGGGACAGTTATCATTTCATTTGATTGAATTTGCTCTTTTTATCTCTTCCTAACTTGTGTGATGGTCTCTTACCTTGGTTTCAACTTCTTGGAAGGTTTTTCATGTGTTCCCTGAGGAAATTTTGCATTTAATATCAGTTTCACTGTGATTTGCTATCTTCTGGACTGTACCCACCCCACCCATTAACATTTGGCTGAGGAGCAGAATTTTATCCAGAAAATCCTGCCCCAAATATCTTGTTCACATTCCTGCCACATTTTGCAGACTGGGGAGGACGTCGGGTGAGAAAATTGTTGTGAGGGCAGGGAGTAAAATGAATTAACTGAAATTTCAGTGCAACTGTCTTGTTGCTGCAAATGCTGTGGCACAATTTTGGCTCAATCAGCCTAGGTTGAGTGCTGTGCTGAAATTTTGGTGCAGTGTGCCCGTTAGCTGATCGCTGTGCAGAAATGTTGCCGCATTCTTCTCATTATGCTTAATGTTGTACCAAAATTTCCCACAATTGTTCCCTTACACTGAACATGTAGACAGAAACATATATTTTTCCAGTTTGGCTCTCTTTTGTTGATTTTGTTATGTTTATTTTGTTGTGAAAGTTGACCAGTATGCAAAACGTGGCAGGAACATCGCCAAGATATTTGGGGCAGCCCAAATCCTGCCCCAAATGGAACAGCAAGCTGCCCCATTTGGGGGAGGATTTTCCAGATCAAATTTCGCTCCTTGGGCAGGCAAATACTGTTGACTGGGGGCGGGTCGTCTTCACAATCACGTTTTATCTAGTGTGAATCAGTAAATTGTTACTACTGCCCCAAAACTCCAAAATCTTCCTCAAAATTGCAAATGCTGCCTCAAAATTTTAAAAGCTGCCCCAAAATTTGCAAAAGCTGACCCAATTTTGATGCGTTGGTGCCAACCCTGCCCCGACAAGCTCTCATCGAAACTTGCCATGTTTTGCATACTGGCTGACAAAATCTTGTTGAAACTTGCCACGTTTTGCATACTGGAAAGTTGATTGTTTATGTTGTTCCCTGTTGCATGTGATAACCAATCCTGTTGTGAATGCATTTTACATCCTTACTCAAACAACTAGAAAGCGATCATGTTAATATGGTGTTTTTGCTTTACTCAATCCTTGTGCTGAACCTTGGACAAATTTGATCAGATAATGCAAGCTTAGTAAATATATTTACAAACTTGCAACCAAAGTTGCCATTCATAATGGATATTGATCATCTGACCTGACATACTTTGGCTAGATGCATTGTTCATTCTAAACAAATGCACAGCCTTCTACAAACCTTGCATAATATTTGGAACTTTTGTATTTCTAAATACATTTGTTAACATTTGCTTACATGTACTGCTCCCATGTTTGTCCTTTATAATATGCCATCAATAATAGAAATGCAATTATTATTGAGAAATGCTGTCCCTGGTGATGTCTGGGAGCACCACACATCCTACCACCTCAACATTGATGCATGCAAGTAGGACACCTGCCCTGGATTCACAGCAAGTTGACGAAGAAAAGAAACAAATAGTATTTCATGTCACTTTAGCAAGCATCAGTCGTTTTGTTGTCATTGCCCTTGCTCAGTTCACTCTCAAACTATAAACCCTGACCTCAATAGGTCCAGAGATAGGTCCAGAGATAGGTCCAGAGATAGGTCCAGAGATAGGACCAGAGATAGATCCAGAGATAGGTCCAGAGATAGGCCCAGAGATAGGTCCACAGATAGGTCCACAGATAGGTCCAGAGACAGGTCCAGAGATAGCTCCACAGATAGGTCCACAGATAGGTCCACAGATAGGTCCACAGATAGGTCCAGAGATAGGTCCAGAGATAGGACCAGATATAGATCCAGAGATAGGTCCAGAGATATGACCAGAGATAGGACCAAAGATAGGACCAGAGATAGATCCAGAGATAGGTCCAGAGATAGGTCCAGATACAGGTCCAGAGATAGGTCCAGAGAGTTATGTGAGTTTGCTGGAATGAGTTAGCTGAACTCATGTAGATCATACATGGTACCCTGTTAAGTCAATTCCAACTAGTTGCCTCTGTGCCATGGATATTATTGTGCGGCAGGGGTGAGTCAGCAGCCAAGCCTGACTGTTTGCAGTCATGATGGTCAGTTTCCTAATCAGTTGTATTTACTGAGATTCAGAGCTGCTGGCCACAATCATTTATCATCATCCAACAGATTTAACCTGATAACATTTTAGGGCACTTCCCTCCTGATCCCTGGGCTTTGTTGCTCCCATCCTGAGGCCTGTTCACGGGGTCTGCGGCCGCCGCGGCCAAAAGGGCGGGGCTTAATCGTAAGCCAATCACGAAAGAGCAGATCCGGGAGGAGAGACTCTCCGCTCTACGGCTCCTGCGGTTGCTCGGGAGCAGCCGGAAAAGAACTTCGACATAAATGGCGCGCGTCTGACAAAGGTTGCGCACTGTTTTGTTGATATCACAGCTCACTGGCGGTTGTTTGAACAAAAATGACAACTCGTAGTGACTGTAGATATTCATGTAGTTGAGTGGTTTTGAAAAACATTGAGGGTTTTCATGAAATTGCCTATTCGTTGCGAACGCTGCAGGCACCATTTATCGGACGCCATCAGAGGCCGCAAAAGTGTTCAAAGTTGTTCAAATTAAGCTCCGCCTCCTGGCCGCGGGAGCCGCGGCGGCCGCAGACCCCGTGAGCAGGCCTCTGGCTCAACCTTACAGAGAGCTTGCTCCCAGTTTCTAAGATATGGGCATTAGATGTGAGGATTTTAGTATCTCAGGATTTCTCCATTTTTCATGTTCTATTCAAATAGAAGGATCTGCTTTCCTGTTCCCACATCAGGCCTACATGTACAATAATCTGACAAAATTGTGTGGTTCAGATAAATGTGATTATTGTGACGTATTCAGGTTTCATATTGCGCCTGAAGCCAAGAAATAGAGTGGTTTCTGTTTTGGCAGACAAAGTTTTCAGGTTCCAAATGTGTGCCCCAGTTCAGTTGCCATCCCAAGCTATCAAAAGTCTAAAAGCTGCTCCAGGGCCTCCACAAACTGCTCCAAAATGTATACTCTAGCTGCTTTGCTCGGTTGAGCTGTCATCAAAACCTGCCGGCGTGCCGCATGGTCTGATGTCCGGACAGTGACCATCCGATACAAAAGGCAGCCATCTGAAATGTGACCACCTGAGTTGTTTTCCGTGTATTTTAGACGTCATCGTGCTGTGACCGTGTGGCAAACGGATGTTCTATCAATTGTCGTTTCGTCCTGTTGAGGACTGAGGCTTGAGCTCATCAGTTGTTTCGATGACTAAGACCCAGCCTGGTCCGGTTATTGTAGGAAAAGAGTATGTCTTCCGGTTCTTTTCCCTCCGTTTTCTCTCCAGATGACCTCGAAACGTATGATCATCAGTTTGAGAACAATCGCTGTGCTGGGTATGGGATCAGCTAACTAACGCGGCCCATGGAACAATCGCTGTGCTGGGTATGGGATCAGGCATCCGCTAACTAACGCGGCCCATGGAACAATCGCTGTGCTGGGTATGGGATCAGCTAACTAACGCGGCCCATGGAACAATCGCTGTGCTGGGTATGGGGTCAGGCATCAGCTAACTAACGCGGCCCATGGAACAATCGCTGTGCTGGGTATGGGATCAGCTAACTAACGCGGCCCATGGAACAATCGCTGTGCTGGGTATGGGGTCAGGCATCAGCTAACTAACGCGGCCCATGGAACAATCGCTGTGCTGGGTATGGGATCAGCTAACTAACGCGGCCCATGGAACAATCGCTGTGCTGGGTATGGGGTCAGGCATCCGCTAACTAACACGGCCCATGGAACAATCGCTGTGCTGGGTATGGGATCAGCTAACTAACGCGGCCCATGGAACAATCGCTGTGCTGGGTATGGGGTCAGGCATCCGCTAACTAACGCGGCCCATGGAACAATCGCTGTGCTGGGTATGGGATCAGCTAACTAACGCGGCCCATGGAACAATCGCTGTGCTGGGTATGGGGTCAGGCATCCGCTAACTAACGCGGCCCATGGAACAATCGCTGTGCTGGGTATGGGATCAGCTAACTAACGCGGCCCATGGAACAATCGCTGTGCTGGGTATGGGATCAGCTAACTAACGCGGCCCATGGAACAATCGCTGTGCTGGGTATGGGATCAGCTAACTAACGCGGCCCATGGAACAATCGCTGTGCTGGGTATGGGATCAGCTAACTAACGCGGCCCATGGAACAATCGCTGTGCTGGGTATGGGATCAGCTAACTAACGCGGCCCATGGAACAATCGCTGTGCTGGGTATGGGATCAGCTAACTAACGCGGCCCATGGAACAATCGCTGTGCTGGGTATGGAGTCAGGCATCAGCTAACTAACGCGGCCCATGGAACAATCGCTGTGCTGGGTATGGGGTCAGGCATCAGCTAACTAACGTGGCCCATGGAACAATCGCTGTGCTGGGTATGGGATCAGCTAACTAACGCGGCCCATGGAACAATCGCTGTGCTGGGTATGGGGTCAGGCATCAGCTAACTAACGCGGCCCATGGAACAATCGCTGTGCTGGGTATGGGGTCAGGCATCAGCTAACTAACGCGGCCCATGGAACAATCGCTGTGCTGGGTATGGGATCAGCTAACTAACGCGGCCCATGGAACAATCGCTGTGCTGGGTATGGGATCAGGCATCAGCTAACTAACGCGGCCCATGGAACAATCGCTGTGCTGGGTATGGGATCAGCTAACTAACGCGGCCCATGGAACAATCGCTGTGCTGGGTATGGGATCAGCTAACTAACGCGGCCCATGGAACAATCGCTGTGCTGGGTATGGGATCAGGCATCAGCTAACTAACGCGGCCCATGGAACAATCGCTGTGCTGGGTATGGGGTCAGCTAACTAACGAGGCCCATGGAACAATCGCTGTGCTGGGTATGGGGTCAGGCATCAGCTAACTAACGCTGCCCATGGAACAATCGCTGTGCTGGGTATGGGATCAGCTAACTAACGCGGCCCATGGAACAATCGCTGTGCTGGGTATGGGGTCAGGCATCAGCTAACTAACGCGGCCCATGGAACAATCGCTGTGCTGGGTATGGGGTCAGGCATCAGCTAACTAACGCGGCCCATGGAACAATCGCTGTGCTGGGTATGGGGTCAGGCGTCAGCTAACTAACCCGGCCGAACGGCAAAAATAACGACCATGAACATTGTAGTGCAAACGTGATATCATGTTTCCATTATCATGATAAATCTGTTGCAGGAAGGCTTGTCATTCACGTTCGGCCCAAGGACATTATTTACTCCCTGATCATGATAAACACTGGAACAATATATACAAATTTCAGATTTCAGGCAAAGTATTCCTAGAGCACTCTTCTCGGTAATATTTCGAAGACAATGTGCATGTCACTGGTCACGTGTGAGATGTCACGTTACACGTGTGAGATGTCACGTTACACGTGTGAGATGTCACGTTACACGTGTGAGATGTCACGTTACACGTGTGAGATGTCACGTTACACGTGTGAGATGTCACGTTACACGTGTGAGACTCCGCCTGCAACAGTAGGTTTGGCGTTGAAAATCGTCAAAATGACCCCTTCTGAACAGATAACAGCCCAAAATGTTACAATATATTTATATATCATCCACCCAGTGGACCTAACTGTGGTACTGGCTCACTCTCAGTACAGACACCTGTCGTCGCCCTGCGCTTTCCTCTGTACCTTGACATATGTGCACTCAAATGCAGTACATGGCTCGTTCTTGACATGTAACTGATATCACCAGTCATCGGAGAGGGGGGTAGAGCTTCGCTCGTCCTCGGGTGTGGGACGACAGCGACCGTCAGTGGAGGGAAACGTAGGGCAGGCAGCGCTGGCGTGTGTAACACAACGAAAGGACAAGTTCAAGGCCAGCTAACTGCATGTCCTGTACTGATAACAGTGTAACATATACAACACATCGTATTGCGTAGTGTCGAGTTGCGTAGTGTGTGTCACCGAAGGATAAACGACAGTGTGCTGCCGACGGATTAACAACAGTGACCATAGATCGCTCGCTCGCATGTGACTGAGAAGTTAGTGCGTTGGGTTGACTGGACTCTGTCTGAGAAGTGCGCACATTGGGTTGGCTGGACTCTGTCTGAGAAGTGCGCACATTGGGTTGACTGGACTCTGTCTGAGAAGTGCGCACATTGGGTTGACTGGACTCTGTCTGAGAAGTGCGCACATTGGGTTGACTGGACTCTGTCTGAGAAGTGCGCACATTGGGTTGACTGGACTCTGAGAAGTGAGCACATTGGGTTGACTGGACTCTGTCTGAGAAGTGAGCACATTTAATTGACTGGACTCAGTCTGAGAAGTGAGCACATTTAATTGACTGGACTCTGAGAAGTAAGAATGCCAATCTACTTCCTCGACAATTACTGGCTAGATTATGTGTCTGGTGAGTGGTGACTCACCTCGTCTTTCCTCTTCGTGTTCCAGGTAGGGTGGCGCCCAGCCGTAGCCAATAATGACCCGTGAGTACACAGACGGTGGTGGCGTTTGGTTTATTTTTGCCTGATGAGTCACCGTTGTCTTTGCTTGCGTCATTCGCCGATGGTGAACTGGTCTAATAGGGAAGTAAGATGAGTGGTCTGTGTACCTTTGTACCTTTAATTCGTCGGGGTTGGGATTTGTGTGCGTAGCCTGTTATGGAATCGTTTTTACTGAGCATCATTGGCTGCAAAGGATGCGTGATTTGCCTCGCCTTTTCCTTGATTTACTTTATTTCGTTCGCTTTTATTTCCCTAAGTGATTTTATTTTGGCGCAAAAGCAGAACGCCCAGCCTAAAAGCAGAACTACTTTTGCTAAATCACGATACTTGGCGGCATATTTTTGTAAGCATCGGCAAGATATGGAGAAACGTGGAAGAGTCCCAACTTGCAATGCCGCTCACTCAGTACTTTGAAACGTGTTTCTTTGTAGTTGATGTAGTTTGTGTTCGTTTTAGTTCAAGTCAGTGTTGTTATTGCCTATTCTTGGCATGCCGATCGTGTGGTCAATTGGTTCTGTTCCGTTTTGTCTTGTACGTTACGATTTAACACCGAAGCACATTGTACCGCATCTGTAATGCCTCGTCTTCAGTTCGTGTTTGGTTCTCAGTAAATGGTAATGAACCTGTTCTTCTCGCAGGCGGAAACCAGAGAGAGCTGGCCCGTGCCAAGAACCAGAAGGGCAATGGCAAAGGCAAGAAGGCTGAAGAGATGGATGGAAACAAAGGACTCTCAAGGGAGCAGCGGCAACAGAGGTCGGTACAGCCTTGGAATTCTGGCCATTTTCTTCTTTTTTTGTTTGGGGGGATCCAAATAGTTTTGCTCTCTTCATTTTGTCTCGAAATTTTCTCTTTTTTCACCTGATCTTACCAACATTGTAGTTAAAATAAAATGTAATTTTCCTCACAAGGATTTAATATCTATTGCAAATCAGGAATTGTTACTTTCCAAATAAAATAATAATAAAAAATGGCAATCTGAGAAAATCGGTCGAGAAGTTTTTGCGAAAATAGCGTTTTAGTGACGTCATGTAACGCCATTTTCGGTCCAAAATGGACGAAACTTTGATCGATGATAGAACAGCGAGTATTGAAGCAAATTGCAAACAAAGCACGTCAAAAGGAAGGAAATGACATTCTCTACTAGTTGGCTATCTCGGATTTGCACAATTTTGATTTTCTGATCCCCAAAATGCAAAAAATCGTTTTTATTTTTTTCAAAGTTTACAAAATCCAAAATTGTAAGAATTTTCAAAAAACCGGAAGATATGTCAGATAACCATCTCTAATGAGTGACTATTCCAAATTTCAAACAAATATCTATATTTTTGACCCCCAAATGACACTAATAAGTGTTCAATGTGATGGACGCATTTTAAAAAATCGCAAATTTTGACATTTCTAGACATCGTACACAAAAACAAATTGCACCATTGGATTGCTGTGGCAAAACTGAACCGTAAACATGTGTCGGTTATTGCAAATTTTGGATTTCAAAATTTGACCTTTTTTGCCTGATCTTGACCTGACCTTGAGGTCAAATGACAAAATAACCATTATTTTTGGATTCTACGTCTGAAATAACCCATGAGACATGTGTCACATGGGTTTCATATTACTTTTTCACTGTGACCTTTTGTGACCTGACTTTGACCTTGACCTGTACTTAGTATGATATTCATACTCAAGCATTACCCTCTCCTTATATTTAGAAGTGTTTTGGCAGAGTTTCGGCGCGCTGCTGTTGATAGTCCGGTCTCTGCAGCCAATAATCTCGAAAACAGGTGGTTTTGACCTTTGACCTGACTCTGACCTGATATGTGACCTTTTAAATAAAATTTTAAGAATTACTTAGAATCTTCCCATCGAGAGCTTCCGATCGCCGCCTTGCGCGTCTCGCTGCGATTATTGGTTCGGGAGATAAGAGGGGGGGGGGGTAAAATTTACCCCCCCCCCAGCGCGGCGCGTTCGGATGGAGACCCCAGCGCCGCGCGGGTTAACGAATGATGTCATCCTATATTCATCTCGATTAGGTGATGTCATCTTACATTTGCGGCATCGTTGTCATTGGTTCCAACCGTTGTTATTCTAATACCTGGTCGCCCAATAATTAAAGTGTATCTATCTTGTTTATGGCAAGGCTCGGCTTTGAGCACGATGTCTTTGGTTCAAAATCCAGCATTGCTACAGGAAATTTAATCAAAGGTGAAGAGATTTTAGCGTATATTTATAAGCTGAAATGCCAGTATTATAGTGAGGCTTTAACCCTCGCCCTATGGGAGCTTTTTCACCTTCGCCCTACGGGGGGGCCTGACAGGCCCCCCCCCCTGTTAACTTCCAAACCAAGCAACTTAGAGCAATGCGGTAAGAACCAGCATGTTGCCTGTCATGAGAGGAATCTAACAGTATGCGATTTTTAGGTTTCAGGTCAACGGTTGACCTTCCAGGTCAAGTGAATGACCTCGGATTTACCACGTCCAGAACAGCGATTTTGCTCTTCAGAAAACCTCAAAATTAGAAATTGATAAATGTAAATAAAAAGGCATTTTCCTAGACCAGTTTTAGCTCAGAGATACAGAAAATGTAATTATTTGTTCGTATCTTGTAAAAAAAAGTCCAAAGAAGTTATTTTAAAAAATTATGTCATCAGTTTCTTACACTTAGGGAGCATCACTCAGTCAAAAATGAAGATATTGCTTTGAAATTTGGTTTGGGTATTGTCCATACTCAGTGCTCTCATATATTCCGTTTTTATATCTTTGAAAATTTTGATTTTGTGGGTATTTTTCCCCCCAAAAAAAAATCATTTATTTTTTATTTTAGGGATCAAAAACCCAAAATTGTGCAAATCCGAGATTACCGTTTTAAAGAAAATGCCATTTTGTATCTTTGGTGATTTGCGTTTGCAATTTGCTTTGAAACTCTGTTTTCTACGATTTTTCAATTATTTCTAATTTTTTACCAACATGACGTCATCAAAACGTCATTATTTCCCAGATTTCTCAACCAATTTCAACTATTTTTTTTTCAGCATACAATTGTTATTATCTATTAACATTATTATTATTTTATTATTAACATTATTATCTCCCAAACTTCTTGACCAATTTCAATGATTTTTTTAGTGTTACAGGCTACGTATAATTGTTGTAAACTCAGCTACCAAAAATTTCAGCAAGATGCACCGCATGTGTCAAAAGTTATTCAAGAAAACCTCTGGGGGGCTGTCAGCCCCCCCCCCCCCCCCCCCCGCCCCTAGGGGAGGGTTAAATGCATCCAGGAAGCTCTCACAAGCACTTATAACATGTTGGTTCCACCGATGGACATCATGCCTGGTAATTTGTGCCCATATATGTAGGAACGTCCCCGTAGGCCGTTTCCCGTACTACAAAATGACAGTAGTACCGCTATGTGGTCGCTAAATCGCGTATGATTCCTATCCTAACTTAATTTATTTATCCATGGTACCACAATGGTTAATTAGTATCACACCACGAGCTTTACAGAGATTCTTTAAGCTGTTGAACTCGGCTTGCATGTTGATACTCCTGTTATTTATGTTATTTACATTTCCTTTTTAAACTCCACTATACATCGTTTGTATTTTATATTCTGAGTCTTCTTTCCCTCGATTTCCTCATTGCCAGAGTGCCTAACATAGGTGGGCACCGGTCCGTTACTCCGTTAATCCGTTACTAACGTAGTTACTTTTTTAGTAACGAAGTAACGAACTCGTTACATTTTTTACAGTAACGGACCGAGTAACAGAAGTTATTTTTGTGGTCCGTTACTTCGTTACTTTTTAGCCTGTTACTCCGTTACTCCGTTACTTTCTTCCTATACTTGTTTCTCTTCACGACTGGGTTTATTCGCATCGCGTTTATTCGCATTCAAAAATCATAGGCGTTTGAAGGTCACTCAATATGGGGGTTAAGTGAATGCGTAATAAAACCGTGTTTTATGTTTTTTTGTTTATAAATTAAATGGTGCGTTATTGTGACATTAGACAAAACAGTTATAAAGCATTTTTGCCATAGGCGGTGCCAGGTTAGTGAAAAAGGGAGGCCAAATAGAGACAATGTTGTATGTTGTACTTCATCATAGGCGTATCCAGGACCCAAATTGGTGAGGCGCAAGACCTTTTGATAAGTATATTCTCCGCGATTATGATACTAACTAGTCAACAGTGACTATTTCACTTACAACTTCAATTAACATTGCTTACCCCCTTTTTACCCTACCTGGAATCGCCTATTATCTTATAATCGTTCGTAGAGTACCCTCTGGTGCGTGTTTCATCCGAAAACTGCAGTATGTTATGTCATTGTAGGCCCATGCATCTTAGTTTCCTTGCAATAATATGACCACTTTCTTCCATTCCTGAGCGCGCCTCTGCAAACAAATTACTTCATTCTCTCTCCTGGCCTCATATGTGCATATATCATTCTAAACTAACCGTCTATTGCGCCGTAATCGCTGGCATATCTTCATCACCATGCCAGTCACCACCCTTTGTATGTGCCTGGATACGCCCCTGCAACTCTATATGTAATACATTATGCAAATATTGCAAGAAGAAGCTATCTTTTACATCTTGATAGCTATAAATGCCCCTTACATCGCTCTATTGACTGCCCGCCAGGCGTTGCATACTTCCTGGAAACCTCCCCTTTTCAAGTCCCTGAAACCGCCTCTGCCATGCAATTTGTATGATAGTTCATTAACATCAACTAATTTGCAATTGTTTTAATCACCGTAAACCGATCTAACTCCTTCAGACTTGAGGCAGTTGGAAGAAGCCGTGAAGATCGCATTTCCCTATTATCGCCAAATGCCGCCGAAAAACCCTCCAAAAACCGTGTTCTGGAACCTCCTCTGTTCAAGTTAAGAACTCGAAATTTTTACTCCATATGTGGAAATCTATTTTGGGAAAGTCCCAAAATTTCATGGGCCTGCTCCCAGCCGTTCTGGAGATATCTGCGAAAAACATGAGGGGCGGAATCCGCCCCCCCCCCCCCCCCCTCCCCTGTTACAAATAGGGTTAACCCTCGTCTTGACAGCCCCCCCCCCTGATATTTTTCTTGAATAACTTTTTACACTTGCGGTGCATCTTGCTGAAATTTTTGGTAGCTGAGTTTACAACAATTATACGTATGCTGTAAAAATTAAATTGAAATTGGTTAAGTAGTTTGGGGGAGATAATCATGTTTTGATGACGTCATGTTGGTAAAAAAGAGAAATATTGGAAAAATTGTAGAAAACAGAGTTTTAAATCAAATTGCAAACGCAGTTCACCAAAGATACAAAATGGCATTCTCTTTAAAATGGCAATCTCGGATTGTAAAAATTTTGGGTTTTTGACCCCTAAAATCAAATGTCAAAAAGGTGATTTTTTAGCAAAACAGTTTTCACAAATATCTTTTTACCTAACAAAGATAGGGCAATAATTTTGACGCCTTCGTGTTTGTCTCGTCAATGCGCTTCGTCTCATATGCATGGTGATCAGGTTAGGTCAACTTATAAATTTGACCTCAGGTCAAGGTCAAGTGGCGACCCAATTATGTCATGTTGCACATTGGGAGACGTGCCTCGACGAGACACATTGAACACATTGGTGCCAGTTTCACTGCTCTATCTGTATTGTGTCGAGAGTTATTGGCAAAGGAGTGCTGGTGACCTCGGGTGACCTCATCTGACCCTGTAGGGGTCACTGAACAAAAAAATGCACCTGGAACTTCAAGAATGGCCTATGATAACATGATCCAGAAGGAATAAGGCTGATATAATTCGTATCCTCAGAATAGGAAGCAGTTTATTATTTCCCCATTGACTTGTAATGGCGAGGTCACGAGATTGACCCGACCTTAGGTCACCGATATAAGCAAAACAGAGTTATACGTATTGTAGGTACTGTTGGTCTTATGAAATCTTGTAAGTACGAAATCGATCGGCCAAAAACTGTGACTGTGGTGCGACCGGATTTTCTTTTTGAGGTGGGGTCACGTGACCTGGTCTGGTGACCTGACATGAGATGACCCGATGATTTTTTTAACAAAATGTGCGCAATTGATGGCCAAACAGCTGTGCCAAAAATGGCGGCGCTGCGCGCCGCCGTTTTTTCGCTATCCTCGAAAAACCTTAAGGGGGGCGTCTAAACGCGGCACGTCCCCCTGGCACGGCGCGGGTTAACCCTTCCTCGCCCGGGTATGGCAAAATCACTTCGTGTTCGGGTAGTGGGGGAGGTTGGTACGACCCCCTCCCTTAGCGTTTCGCCCCTAATTGAGCTTGAGCTTCGATTCAAAGACGAGCGTGTTGTTTGTGACAAGAGGAAGCCGCTGATACCCGATTTTAAGGTCTTGGGTCATTAGGTGATCTCTGAGGTCATGTCAATGACCCAAAAGTCATACAAATTGTAAATGCGTATGAATTGAATTTTATCGAGCTAGAATCGTGAATGAGCATATCATAATGCTTAATGGGTACCAAATTCGTAATCAGCGTCACAAAATGTCCTAAAAACTGCCAAATTCCAAAAAGGTCATGTCAGGTCATCTGAGGTCAGTGACCTCGGTTGACCTGTGGAAGCGCATGACCCCAGTGGAACATATAATTATGTAAAATGGATCCCAAATTTGAAATCAGCGTCACAAAATGTCCTGGAAACCGCCAGAAGCCCCAAAAAGTCATCTGAGGTCATCGGAGGTCAATGACCTCAGTTGATCTCTGAAAAGGTCAATCGAGGTCACAATCTCAGTGGAAACCACAACTGTCACCTGGAAACACCTTTGCATATGCTCCTGAACAACAAACACTCGGAAACTGCACAAGTTACAAGCATCGATAATGCGGGACGCCAGTTGCGCCTGACATGACCTTGAGAAACAGGTCACGGGTCATGTGGGTTAGAAATGCAAAATTTTCAGAGTATGTCGAAAAATTTCAAAAGTAGGGTACTGAAAGTTCATCGCAATCGGTTGGCTTTTACGCGAGTTATTCCAGAAAAACCGAGGGGGGAGGGTGGCATCCCCCCCCCCCTCCCCGGGCGCGGGTTAATGCGGCGCAATGCACAATGACTGCGATAAAGGTAGCTGTCTCCCGATCCAGAGGCCGGGAGCGTATTTCAGTTTCCCGGTACTGAATTGCCACCGGCTAGTACTTAGGGAGACATAAGTCGGTCAAAAATATAGATATTGCTTTGAAATTGTGTTTGGGCATCGTCCATACTTGGTTCTCCAATATATCTTCCGGTTTTTGAATATATTTGAGAATTTGATTTTGTGATTTTTTTTTAAATCCACAAAATCAAAATTTTCAAACTTTCAAAAACCGGAAGATATATTGGAGAACCAAGTATGGACGATGCCCAGACAAAATTTTCCAAGCAATATCTATATTTTTGACTGATTTATGTCTGCCTAAGTACTAGCCGTGGCAATTCAGTACCGGGAAACTGAAATACGCATGCCGCGAAACGTTTGACAATGTTCGCCAGCTGATATAGGCCGGCGGTAAGGTTGGCGGGCACCAATTACTGATAAAGGCGAGCCGAATTTAAGCGCTTTTGGAGTATAGTCATTTGATTTTGCCAGTTGATATCACTTCGTTTACAAAAGTAACTGAGTAACGGAGTAACTGGTAACTTCGTTACATTTGTTGACGATGTAACGGAGTAACGAGTAACTAGTTACTTTTTTGGAGTAACTGAGTACCGAGTAACGAAGTTACATTTTGAAGTAACGGTGGTCCACCTATGGTGCCTAAGAAAGGGATAAATCCAAAGCGGTCTGATCCAATTCAATGCAATCCATACTGGGTTTCGAAATATGAATGGTAAATCAACATTGAGATAATGTTGATATGCCATCATGCTTTATATATTACCGCCCGGCGCGGTGGGAAATTATGCAATATTCACAGGAGTTTTGTATGCGGCGGGCCGGTAGGCCCCCGAGGTACGAAACAAAACAAAAACGAGGTAAATATTGCATAATTTGCCAAGCACTAGGGTAGGAAGCTATTTACCGCATTCCGCTAACGTTCCGCAACAGCATACATAAAAGCTAATTAAAGTGTAAAGTAAGTCTAAAGCATGGAGGACAGTGGTGGAACTTTATGAAATCGGTTGGGGGGGGGGGGGGCAACGGCCGAATGCTCAAGTTGAAACTAAATGTCCAATACTATATATGTGTATATATAGTGTGTAATTATTATATAATAACTTATTATAAAACTATTACAATTATTACCATTATGGAATAATTTTGTCCGTTTCCTACAGGAAAAATAATAATAAAAAAATCCCAATTTACTTCTTTCAGCCCATAACATTGACAATTACTAGTTAACTGAAATTGATAGGTAAACACTGACTGGTCATATCGTAAGGTTTTTTAAGGACAGCACACAATTCGAAGTCGTAAAATGTTAAATTATCGCCATCGGTGGTCAATTAAAAATGCATCTGAAAACACGTTCTGCATACATAATTTTCACATGCCAGCCGGAGTCGGCAAAATTTAACTGACTCCGACTCCGACAAAAGTTAGAGTCTGCAAGACTGCTTCCGACCGACATGGCTCTCTCAGCCCGTTTAAACGGCTCTCCAGAATGACCGAGAGCTTTCTCAGACTTGCACAGGGTCCTCTTAGGTCTGGCAATGGCCCTCTTAGACAAACGTAAGGCCCCCTCAGATCAGACGTTGGTCATCCCTGGTCGACCGATGATCCTCTCAAAGAAGCGGAGGGTCCTCTCGTAGGGACTTTACGGCTCTCTTTAGTTCGGAAAAGCGCCCCCCCCCCCCTGGACTATTAAGGGTCCTTTCAAACTGGCAAACGGACCTCTCAGACAGGCATAGGCCCCACTCAGGCTTGACAAAGGTCATTTCAGAACGACAAGGAGCCTAAGACTTTAAGGCCTGGAAAATACTGTCTGAAACCAACTTAGGCCCCTCGCAGACCGCCGGGTTCTTTCCGGCCTAGACAATGGCCTCTAAGACCAGCCTGGGGCCCGTTCAGGCCTGGCAAGAATCACTCGAGCCGACCGATGGCCCTCTCAGGCCGACTGAGTTCTCCTTCAGGCCGACCAAGGGCCCCCTCAAGCCGACCAAGGCCCCTCAAGTCGACCGAGAGCCCCTAAGACGACAGAAGAGCCCAACAGACACACTAGTGACCCCTATAGGCCGACCGAGGGTCATTCAGGCCGACTAAGGGCCCCTCACTCCTCAGGCCAACCTAAGGCCTCATCAAGCTGACCGAAGGCCCCTCAGGCCGAAAAAGCACCTCACTCAAACTGATCGAAGGCACCCTTTGGCCGAAAAAGTTATCAAGTCGACCAAACCGACGAGGGCCCTTCAAGCCCCCCAACCGAGAGCCCCCTAAGGCCGTCAGAGGACCCCCTCAAGGCAGACCGATGGCCCCTTCATGCCGCCTGAGTACCCCTCAGACCGACCAAGGACCCCTCAGGCCGACCAAGGACCCCTCAGGCGGACCGAGAGTTCCTCAGGCCAACTGAGGGCCCCATCAAGCTGACCGAGGGCTCCTCAGGCCAAGCGAGGGTCCCTCAGGCCCATTCAGGGCCCCCTCACACCGACCGAGGTCCCCTCAGGCATACCGAGGGCCACTCAGACATACCGAGGGCCACTCAAGACATACCGAGGGCCACTTAGGCATACCAATGGCCACTCAGGCCGACTGAGGCCCCCTCAAGCTGACAAAGGATCCCTCAGGCCGACAAAGAGGACCCTCAGGCCGAACAAAGAGACCATCAGGCCGAACAAAGGCTCCTCAGGCCGACCAAGGGCCCCCTCAAGCCGGCCGAGGTTCCCTCAAACCGATTGAGGGCCCCTAAAGTCGACCGAGGGCCCTCAGGCCAACAGAACTCCCATTCAGGCCGACCGAGGACCCCTCCAGGAGTCCCAGGCCGACAGAGGCTTCCAGGCCGACAGAGGCCTCCAGGCCGACATAGGCCTCCAGGCCTCCAGCCTACAGGCCGAAAAAGAGCTCTGTCAGGCCGACTGGACCCCCTCAGGCCGACCAAGGGCCCCCTCAAGCCAGCCGAGTTCCCTCAAGCCGACCGAGGTTCCCTCAAGGCCGACCGAGGGCCCCCTAGTCGACCGAGGGCCCCTCAGACCAATGAGGCTGACTGAGGCCCCCCTCAGGCCGAATGAGGCCTCCTCAGGCCGGCAGGGAACCCTCAGGCCAAACAATGGCTCCTTAGGCCGACTGGAGCCCCCTCAGTTGGACGAAGGACTCCCTCAAGTCGACGGAGTGCCCCCTCAGGTCCGACCGAGCTCCCCTACAGGCCCAACGAGGCTCGCTCAGGCTGACCGAGGTCTCGTCAGGTCATCCAAGGACCCCCTCAGGCTGACCTCGGTTAACCTGGAAGAGCCATGGACCCTAGCCCCCCCCCCCCCCCTGGCCACGATGACCCGATGTCCTTTTGATGGCTCGATCCTCTCCGATGGCTTCCCCTTTGATGGCTCGAATGTTCCTCCGTATCAAACTATTATTTTAGCACGGATGTTGGATATTTAGGATATTGCAATACTAGGGAGACAAACAGGCTGCATTAACTACAAATTTTCTTGATACGAATCGGCGTCTGTTAAACTGAACGTGGCAGGGCAATTACTATCGTGAGGCTCACTCGATTTAGGCACCCGAAGGGGCGTATCAATTAGAGTGTGCTGGACGATATTAATTGCCCTATGCCACGTTCAGTTTAACAGATGCCGATTCGCATCAAGAAAGGCTGTATCAGTTATTCCAGGCAAACAAGAATTTACTACAAATATATTGCACACCATTTAAATAGAGCACTCCGATCGCTAATCCGTCACGCTCCCCCCCTCCGCTATTCGCTAATCTGAACGCTTGAACTATCTACGACTTGTTAGCAGAAGAGAATACATGCTACCAACTTACCCATTATATCATAATCGAAAGCAGTCGCAGATGGAATCACAATGCTCGTATACTTCTAAGATGAATACTCCTAGGATGGAATCACATCTTGATATGATGAAATACGCAAAATTCAAAACAGAACAATCTGTACGGGTATTCCTTGAAATTTTGGAGGGGCACACATTTGGGAAAAACATTTGGGGGCCCGGAGCACCATGGGGGGGGGGGGGGGGCGGGGCTCGGGCCCTCCCAGAGATACAAGTTCCGCCCCTGATGGAGGATGATGGTCAAATTGAAAGGCCATTTATTTCCTCCATATTTAGGCTTTAACGTATCCTGAGATGAAGAAGATACTCCAGAAGAGAAGACTAGAAATTCGCAATGACCCACCTGCATTTTGATTGGAAACGCGACATATACTGGCGCTTTTGTATCACAACAGCGTCGGAGTCTGAAAATGTGTTCAACAATGCTCTGCTATGGCATAATGTCGTATGCGATTCTGTTCTGGCACTTCCGCTCTCAATATTCTGTTAAATAATTAGGTCAAAATCGTTTCCCAAATACCTTGAACATTAGCCGCAGCGGGCCGAAAGCTTTTCCAAACAGCACGTGCTAATGTTAAAAAATATATCGGCATGTAAAACCAATTTGTGACCAATGTTCCCACTTGGGAACATAAATGTTGAACGCGCTTGCTCGGAAACTGTTGATCGGGGAGGATTGTGCTTATGGGAGGTGGTAAAACACGT